>VTPC01008261.1:0-10767 GCA_011009095.1 Ignelater luminosus
AAAAAAAAAACGATAAGGTCGAGATGCGCTTGCTTCAAAATAGAAAGTATTAAAACCATAAGGGTTAAAACGCTTGCTTTCATACAGAATATAGCAAACCATAAAGACTAAAATCGCTTGCCTGAAAACAGAATGTAAAAAACTATAAGGTCGAGATTCGCTTGCTTCCAAATAGAATATAGCAAAACCATAAAGACTAAAATAGCTTGCCTGAAAATAGAATGTAAAAAACTATAAGGTCAAGATTCGCTTACCTTAAATGAGAATGTAAAAAACCATAAGGTCGAGATTTGCTGGCTTTGAAATAAAATGTATGTTAAAGTCCTACCTTAGTCTGTATTGGTATTGCAGTAACATAAATGACTGTAAACATGCGGAGATTATCAAAAGTCGTTTTTGTCAGCCTTTACATTTTTGTGCATGTAACAGTTTGTTGCACGTCCACAGAAATAATAGGAGCATATTTAAAATGCATCATAATTCACTGGGAGTAAGTTCCTCCTGAATTGCTGAAACATTGAATGCTTCACCTGTTAACACTTTGGAAATGGTACATAGTGTTTTGTATCCTGTATTGTTCTCAAGAACGTTTTTAAGTTTATTTAATACCGTTTTCTCAATAACACCTTCCACATTTTTCTATTTGGCTTCCGGAGTTTTAAGTAAATCAAAAGAATTCTGGAGAGTCATTCCTTTTTTGCAAACGTCTAATTACTTCTGATAAAGAACTAAAATTACTTTTTATATAAGCTAACCTCCCATGCTTTTCACTGTCGGAAAATAGTTCCTGTTCAGACTGAATCGCACTTGCATCTTCTGATTTTAACGAATCCACAACTAGCTTAATTTTATTTTAAAATAGTCACAGTAGTAAACAAAGAATCAATCCAGGTATCCCACCGCGTAACTACAGGTTCAGGAGGCAGAGGAATGTCTGGAGCTTGTAATTTAAATAGTTCTCTACGGGCGGGAGCCTTAATAAAAAATCTTCTTTGTATATGATATGAGAGCATCGACTTGTGAAAAATGTACCCTTAAACCATCGGCTACTCGGTGCAAAACATGGGCCAAGCAAGTAAGCAATGATTTTATTGCCTTTTCTGCTTTTGCCATGTACGGAGCAGCATCGGTTATAAAAAGTAGAACATTATCGTGCTGTATTCCTTCTGGCCACAACAAGAACATGAATTTATTAAACAGTTTACAAATCGTAGAGTGATTTACGGACTCCAAAACTTCGGTTGTCAGCAAAAATACTTCACTTGGTCCATTCTCTGCTAATGTTTACATGTTACATTAGACACATAACGATTCTCTACATCATTTGTTTCATCTATTGAAACAAATTTTCTTTTCACACAGCTTTTCCCGTATTTTTTTTAATGTATTATCGTAACATTGGGACAGATAACTTTTTCTCAAGGTGGATTCGTCTGGAATGAAATGGAAGTTTTTCAGTTTAGTGTTGTTTATCTTCCAAAATGGAATGTTTGCGGAAATAAAGGCTTCACACAAACCTCTGTAAAAGAAGACTTACCACTTTCACTTGTTGATGCATTTTGTCGAAGTAGTGATTGAAAAGACTTCTTTCTGTTGGCATTCTGTATAGTTCGTACATGTTTCTCACGTCGATATATGTTGCTGCACCGTCAATCTTTTTTCTGCTGCTACTTTTATTTCACACATTTTGCAGAATAACCAGAATCTTGCCATCTGTGGAAAATATATCTTCTCCAAATTCAGACACAATCTGTCTCAAATGACTTGCTTTCGATGGTTTTGTTCTAGGCCTAGTTAGATATTTTAAGCACCCACGATAATGTAATTTTTCGTTCAAATTACAAACAACAGAAAACTTTTAACTATTCTCATCAAACACTTCTTGTTAGTGATTGAACTGTGACTAAATTAGTATCCCCATAGAATGGGAATTCCTTTTACAGTAACAAAACTTGCCAATGGACATTTCAGGTGGTACATGCTAGTACAAAGAAGGTTTTTAACAAAATATTTGAATTCAAGTTGTTATATATCAGGTTGAGAAATAAGTATACAATATTGTATATTTCTTAAATGGATATCATCTTAACAATAGACAGCTCTTACTTTAATCTCTTATAACATAGGTGTATATTTAGAAAATTGTTAAACGCAATTACTAGGAGAACCCATAAAAGATTTATAATATTCTTAAATAAACAGAATGTGAAAGATCAGGTAAGAAACTTCATGTACAGTTTCAAATGATCTCAGCTATCTTCTCATAATACCAACATGTTCCAAGTTTTAAATTTCTATAAAGTCAATACAATACAGAAATAAATCACAATAAATCAATCTTTCAACAAATTACAATACAATACAGAAAACATTTAGCTCTGAACAGTATTCCAATCAAATTAAATAAAAAAATTCTTTAATTATACAAATTCTCAGTTTCAGTCATTATAGGGGTCGGACGTAGTGTAACGTAGCCCTGCGTTACAAATTAAACTTAAAACAAACTAGGACCCTTATGTCCTAGGCCGGCTGAACTCAGGGGTGGCCTTGAGCGTGGATATTTGAGAGTGATAACACAATAAAACACAACAAATAATTTAGCGTACCAATATATTAACTCAAATAATTATAGTTATAAAGAAAACACAAAAATTTGGGCGCCTTTTCTCAAAACCTTATAAAACTTGGACTTGACAAAATTTGTTACTTCTAAATTATTTCGTAATATTGAATTTGATAAATTTTAATTTTTTTTTTTTTATTGTCTTAGTATTACAATCTGGTCAATTATGACCAATGAGCAATTTTATTCTAACCTAGCTTACTATTTGAAAAAACTTAAATTAAGGTATACCCATCAGTGTCCTTAATGTTCAGCTGTCTTTTAACTAAGTGCACTACACCTGACGTGTACACTACCGCACCATTCTCTGCTTTTCACTGACTCTAACACTAATTCAAATTAGCTCAAAAGGTTTAAGTCTTTTGAGCCTTCTCACTAGTTGCGTGTTGTCAAGGAGCTGGATGGCTTCAACATTCACGTGCTGATGAAGTCTTTCTTCATGTTGTCTGGCAAATCTTGTGATAATTTCATCCACAGTCTCCATTTCCAGGTCTCGATGGAGGTCGCTGTTTCTAGAGTACCAAGCTGCATTTACCATACTTCTCAATACTTTATTTTGGACTCGTTGTATAATTGTTTTATTACTTTGTTTGGTACAGCCCCAGAGCTGGATTCCGTAAGTCCAAACTGGTCTAAGTATTTGTTTGTATAACAAAATTTTATTATGCAGAGACAGAGTGGAATTCCTACCAATCAGCCAGTACATTTTTCTGTATTTTAGGTTTAGCTCTTCTTTTTTCTTTTTGACATGAGGCTTCCATCGCAGTTTTGCGTCTAGGGTCATGCCCAGATACTTAGCTTGGTTTGAGTAGGGTATTTGTTGACCATTAATGTTTACTGGTATTGGTTCTATTTTTTTGTTTGTAAAATCTACATGTACTGACTTACTTTCATTCAGCTTGATTTTCCATGTTTTTGTCCATTTCTGTATTTCTTGAATAGCGGTTTGTAGTTTTTCAGTTGATTCTTCATTATTATTTCCAATTGCCATTATAGCAGTGTCATCCGCAAATGTGGCTATTGTGTTATTTTCTGGTTGTGGAATGTCACAAGTATATAGCAGGTATAGAACCGGACCTAGGACACTTCCTTGTGGCACTCCCGCTTGAATTTCTTTCAGTTCAGAATAGGAATCTTCCTGCTTTATTCTGAAGAATCTATCGGATATATATGAATGTAATATTTCTACGTACTGTTCTGGGAAATATGAGTTTAACTTGTGTATTAGCCCTTTGTGCCAAACTTTGTCAAATGCCTGGGCCACATCGAGAAAGACTGTAGAACAAACTTTTTTTTCTTCGAGGCTCTTCTCAATAATACTTGTTATTCTGTGGATTTGGTCAATCGTGGAATGCTTGTTTCTGAATCCAAATTGATGTGTTGGTATTAATTTTTGTCTTTCAACCTTTTGAGTAGTAATTTTTCAAATAATTTTGAAATTACTGGTAATAAGGAAATAGGCCTGTATGATGTCACTTCGTGTGGTTGCTTGCCAGGTTTTGGTATCATAATCACTTCCGCGATTTTCCACAAACTTGGCACATATCGCAGTCTGAAGGATGCATTTATTAAGTTTGTTAATTTTACTATGGCTTTCTTAGGCAGATTTCTGAGTATTTCCCCAGTTATTAAATCGAACCGTGGAGATTTTTTTTGGATTGATATTATTTTTAATTTCATTGATTATTTCTTTTGGAGAGGTGAGTCGTATACTTTCTTTCTCTTGTATTGAATTTTCTGTTGTTAATTCTTCTGCTAATTCTTCGCTGTCTTGAAAGATTTTTTTTAGATGATTTCCAAACAATTCTGCTTTTTGTTGATTACTCCGTGCCCACTTTCCATTTCCCATTCTTAGTGGCGGGATTTGCAGGATCGGTCTTTTTAATCTCTTTGTTGCTTTCCAAAGAGAATAGTCTGTACAACCATCGTTGGTAAGTTCTTTCAGATATGTGTTAATAGTGTCATTTTTTAGCAGTTTTATTTCTCTTTTCAATTGTTGACTAAGATTATTTAACTTTGTTTTATCTTGGGTTGATCTTGTTTGTTGCCACCTTCGTCTTTGTTTTCTTTTTTCGGTTATTATTTGTCTAATTTCTTTTGGGTAGTTATTTCCTGCAGTTCTTTTTCTAAGTGTAGGAGTATTTTCCCAAGCTGCCTGCTGTATATTTCTTACAAACAACTCCACGTCTTCATCAAGTTGTTGCTCATTTTTTAATGGTACAGAAAGATTAATATTTTCTTCAAGACTCATCTTAAAGCTTTTCCAGTCAGTGTGCTTGTTTACTAACATCGGGCAAGCTTCTTTCTCTATTACAGTTTGACTTAATGTTAAAATAATTGGTGAATAGCCTGAATTCATATCCCAACCTTCTTTTATTTGTATGTAATTTGCAGGAATGTTCTTTACAATATAGAAATCTATCAAATCTGGTATTTTATTGTAGTCCGTCGGCCAGTATGTTGGCTTTCCAGTAGACATCACTTCGCATTTATACTCTTTTATAGCTTGATAAAGTTCTTTGCCTTTGGTCGTAGTCAATCTTGATCCCCAAGATATATGTTTAGCATTGAAATCCCCTCCAATAATAAATCTATTACCTTGTCTGTTTAGAAAATCAAGATATTGGTTTCGTTTTAGTGCATGTTTTGGTGGACAGTAAACTGCCACTACTGTTATTTGATAGTTTTTCGTTCTTACATTGACTGCAGTAGCTTGTATTTCTTCTGTTTCGTTTCCAATTTCTTCATAATGTAGGATGTTTTCTTTGATTATTATTGCACTACCCCCTTTAGCAGTGTTTTCTGGATGTATGGTGTTGTAGACCTTATAACCTTTATATTTGATATGTGTTTGTTTTGTGAAATGTGTTTCACTTATGAGACAGATGTCAATTTTTCCTATGTCGAGGACTGCTTGTAATTCTTGCTGATGTTGTAGCAGTCCGTTAGCATTCCAGGCCATAATTCGAAGATCATTAGCCATTTTTATTTTTAGGGATGGCTCCTTGTCTGCCATATTCAAGCTTAATTAATCTTTCGTCAAAGCTTTTCATTAAACTTGCTTGTTCATTTAATTTGCTTAGAATTAGCTGCAAGTTTTGTTCGATGTCTGTAGTTTGTTTGGTGCTTTCTTTTCCTTTATCTGTCTGTATTGGCTCTTTCAATATTTGACTGTATGGTACATGATTTGTTTTTTTGTAAGAATTTAATTGTGTTGCATATTCTTTAATTTCATTTCGGACAGGTTGTTTTGGTTTTTCTACTTTCTTCATCCTGTTTGTTTTTATTTTTTGAAGTTCTTTTGCTATATTACATCCACGGTAGTTGGCTGGATGGGCCTCTCCACAATGGACACATTTTGGCTTCTCGTTTGTTGGTTTGGTACAGTTCCTAGTATGATGTTTCCCAGTGCATTTGACACATCGCGATTCTTTGGCACAGTAGCGTTGGGTATGTCCATACGCTTGGCAATTTTTACACTGCGGAATTAGTTTTGAAGCCCTAATTGGTTCTATTTGGATTCCGATGCCCAGAATATCCTTAATTTCATAAATTTTGTTAATATCTTCATCATGGCTAAACACTAACGTAAAAATGTCCAGTGGTTCCTTTGTTTTCCACTTTAATTTGTTAATTACATCTATTATTTTATAGCCTCTTTTGACCAGTTCTCTGGCTATTTTTTCTCTATTACAGTCATGGGGTAGATATTTTACTACAACTACAACATTTTCTCAAAACCTTATAAAACTTGGACTTGACAAAATTTGTTACTTCTAAATTATTTCGTAATATTGAATTTGATAAATTTTACATGATTAAAAAAATTTTATTAACTACACAAAACTATAATTAGAGCAAATTGGATTTCTTCACTAATAAGTCTGTTCCTTCTTTGTGTCCCTGATAATTATATTTTCCTTTTTTTTAGCCACAATAAAAGACTCCAAATTACCTTGTTTGCACTCTTTTATTTTTTAAAGAACAGATTAGGTAGAGTACAATAAATAACTTCATCATATTATACCATGAATACAATTTTTTTGTCGGTTAACAATTTTATTGAACATTTTTAAGATAATAAAAGTATTAACAACCTTTTTCTACATTTTTTAATCAACAACAAAAACACTTAGTTACTCCCCTACATATCAACCTATTATTTTTACAAACTCCCTTTTTTAATCTCATTTATATACATCAAATACTCTAATTCCTACTATTTACATTATTTTTTATCGACTTTTATTGTGGTTTCTGTTTTATAAATTCATTTCTTTGAACAATGCCCTTTTATATTCATGAATAATAAAGTTTATTTTCTTATCCGTTATCATGGTTTTCTTATTTTGGGCATTAGTTCACTTTTAAATATCATCACAATATGTATGTATATCAATATTTCCAGTTTTTCTGAGTTCAACTTCAGGGAGCGATTTTAATCCCTTAAAGCTTTTTTCGTAAAAAAAATCAATATTCTACAACATAGCATCTAAAAATTGTCTCAATTGCAGTACGGATTTTGGGCACGTATATGTTGTTTTAAAGCGCGTATAGGTTGGTCAAAAAGGCTTTAGCAAGTTTATTATTAGAAATAGACCCAACATTAAAGAACAAAAAAATTTATAAAATGCCGCAGTTTTTTAAACAAAGTATTAAACTTTGATTACCGTAAGTGAGTTTCAGCGTGTTAATGTTAGAATCTTTTCGCTAAAACTAGGAATCAGACCAGGCAAATGTTGATGATTAATTAACGATAAAAGTTAAATGGGAGTTATTTATATCAATTGACAGCTAGAAGTTGTTGCTAATCACTGCTAAGGATAACAATCGCTTTGTGTTCTCTTATTTAGTTATGGAAATAATACGGTTCATTTGTTTAAAGAATATCTGCTTGAACCATTAGTAAGACAAAAAAGAAATAAGTAATGACTAATTAGATTCTAATACCCAAAAGAATATTTTTGTATATGGTAACAGTCTATACAATTAATAATCAAAGTTTAATAACAATTTTAAATTATATAACTTGACCTAATTTCTACACATTTATTTATAGGAAGCTAATACTTAATTTTCGAGACTAGACAATGTTTCAGGTACTGCTACTAACTTTTGTTTAAAATCATTGTTTATGTAAGAAATAATGGAACAGTTTAACAACAAGATATCAGTACGCAAGGTATGCATTCTTTATTAAAACTAAAGACATCACGGTTTGTCTCAATACAAAAATACAAAAATTATTTATTTCCAATTTGAGTTACGTATACATGTTTTTAGAGTTTATTTATTATCAAAATTCGTTCTAACAATCTAACGTACTAGTCACACTTCTTGGTGTATAACTATGCCAAACCGATTCTGTGGGAAAGAATTTGCTATCTCACACGAATAATCTGCAATATAGGATGATAACGATGCAGTCTTTGTTGTGTTAAAATAAATTTTTTATTCTAATTAGGTACTTTGTTGGAAGATCATATTTCTAAAGGGCATTCTTCTATTGTATTGAGACAATTCAATAGTCAAACTACAAACATAAAACAATAAGTTTGCATATTTTAGGTACAAAGTATCCACAATATTATTAAACCACTTTACTATGTATGTAGAATTCTTTGCATGTGGCCGTACAAATATGAAGAGTGTGACAAGATAAGAAATTTAAATTGGTCAGATAAGATTATATCATCTATCCTCTTCACTGTTATTGCCTCAGGCTTTTTGCGATTTTGCTACCACGGCATTTCTAAAATGTTTGAATATACAAGCACGTTCTTAGCCATTGTAATTATAATATATGTTATAATTGTACATTTATTAGGCTTCATGACGTTGATACAGTCACACCGTAAGGTTTACAAAAACTTGATGCAATTATTTTTTGTTACACTTGATACTTTGTATTCAGATGAGTTACTAGAAAAAAATAAGATTTTTGCTGTAGTCAAGAAGAAATTACTATTTACACTAGTAACTGTGTTATTAATTATTTTTGTGCTACAAGTTTTCGATGTAGAATTTTACTTTTATTTTAAAGAGTATTCAGCATTTTACGACTACTACTCGACATACGTTACACTAATCATGGGATTAACCATATACTACCAAATGTATTATGAATCTCGACTACTATATAAATATTTTCAATACATTAACGATAACTTAGAAATGTCTAAAATATTTCAAAGCGATAATGAAATAAAAAGGGTTGTTTCATTAAATTCAATTAAAAAGTACCTCTGTATGCATGGAAATCTGTGTAACTTAATAAATGTCGTAAATGAAATGCATGGTTGGCAAATAGTTCTTCTTTGGTGTATCGCAGTAACACAGTGCCTAAATTGCTTAGGTATGGTTACTTACAATGTTTCAAGCAATCAACCGATGCCTACAGTTTTTGTTTGGATGGAAGCTGCAAACGGTCTGTTACACTGTGTATGTATTTATGTTCTGTTATGTATTACTAAGCTTTAGTAAATATCATTTCAGTGGCTTTTTATAATGACATGCAGAAATTGCTCTGCCGTAAAAGCGGAAGCAATAAAAGCGGGTATTATAGCTAACGATATTCTATTGGAAATACAGATGAAAGTACCCAATCCTACAGCTACCATTCATTTATATCGGGAGCAATTAGAATTGCTAATTCGTCAGATATCTTTTAGAAATCCTCACTTTTCTGCTAGTGGAATATTTGAAATTAACTGTTCTAATATAGTTTCTGTTTTAAGTGCTGTTACTGCATATTTTATTGTATATCTGCAGTTGGATGTGCCTATCAGTGTACCACAGGAAATTAAAGAAACATGCACTTGTGTTAGATCTACCTAGTACTACGTTACAATTTATCTTATTCATTTGTAGCTCACTAACTGAAGAATTGAGTTTTTCAAGTCAAGCAAACAAGTAATGTTATTAGTTAATAAAAGAATGAAAATAGGTTTGTTTGTTTTATATAATTCTAGCCTCTTTTTATTTCAGAATACTAAGCATTCCTAACTTTTTGGTTATACTCTTACTTATTCAAAAGTTCAAAAGTGAATAACAAGAAAATTTAATTGCTCTGTCTCTGTTTCAATTTTGCATTTCCAAATATGTAATGAAATTGATTGATGGAAAACGTAGAGCCGCCAGTGCAAGGCAAGTCAAAATTCTCTTTGTCCTAGTGTTTGAAGAGTGAAGATTGTTCTCCATCTTGTATACAATAAAGTACCTGAACTTCTAATGGTTTTTGGAGTTTCTTATAATTAAAGAGGCAAGATTTGTCCCAAATAAAACAATCTATGTAATGACTACATAAGATTTTACACATTTCTGTAGACAAAGGAGTTCTCATACTCATACGCATACGTCCAAAATCACTCTTGCAACAAACTCAGTTTTTTTAAGTGCAAATAAAGGCCTTGATAAGCAGTGCACGCATACCAGATTTTGTTACTGCAACACAAAACTGCTCATTTAGTAAAGGAACAAGGTAGCGTTTCCAACGTCTTTGTATTTGTTGCATGTAACTTAGAACCACCCTGTATAGCATGTACTAATCATTAGTGAATTACAAAATAGAGTTGTTTGACATGAAGCTCTGTTAGTTCTGGCAGTACCAGACATTGGAAGTAACGCGTTACTTGTAATTATCTACATTTTTTAGTAACGCTCGAGGTAACGCGTTACTTTATAAAGACACAGTAAAGTAATTGTAACTAATTACAAAAAGCGTGTAACGGTAACGACTTCAGGTCGTTACTTTTTGCATTACTTGAATAATCGATTTTCAAATTTAGTTTTAGCGGCACAACTTTTAACATTCAATAAGGTACCATCAAGTTTTCAGAAAGAATTGTTTGTAAGTTCTTGACAGATTGGTTCTACCAAAACAATTATACCTCTGTTTGATTTACCACCTTAGGGTTTATGACGACATTAAAATTTATCACGTTTTTGCGCCGCAAAATAATATACAATAATATCTGTGCGCCTCGAACCAGCTTATAAAAATTATAGGTAGGATAAATTCTAGGTTTTAGAAAAAATTTTTTCATCGTCTTTTCATTTTAAATTTGACCTAGTATATTGCTATATCGTCCGTCGGTGCAGCACGTAGTAGTTCCTTGCAGTAGAGTTATCACTTATCAAATTCT
>VTPC01008261.1:15746-28805 GCA_011009095.1 Ignelater luminosus
TGTATACCTTATATTAACGGGCCCCCACGCGCAGCGGGCTGGTGTCCCGCGGAACACCGACAGCTACGGCCTTGTTGAAATGAATTACATATGTATTTGAAATAACACTGAGATGTGACTGAATATACTGAATTTTTATAGTAAAAAAAAGTTAATTTTTGTATTATGTATTTCATAGAGACAGCATCCTGCAAAATTAAAAATACTGGAACCAAAGAAAGCTGAAAAACGAAAATGTGAAGATACTCCATTAACTAGCTCTAAAATTTAGAAAACTTCAAACACATTAACTAACTGGAAAAGTGCTAGTTACCCAGACTGCTTTAAATAAAGCAGTCCAGAATTTTGTTATACAAACAGTACAACCTCTGCAAGTTGTTGATAACAAATCTTTCATTGATCTTGTAATGTTAGGACGCGATTCTGCATTATCGGTGATGTGTTCAAAAACATTGAGAAGTAATTTGGTACAAGATGAAGAGAGAATTAGAAATAATATTTGTAGTACTTTAGAACAAGTCGACTTTGTTGCAACAACGGCTGATTGCTGGTCCAAGGGAAAGAGGTAAAAAATAAGATTTAAAGTATTGAACTTAGGTATATTTCTGTTTTTAAACAATTTTTTATAGAAGTTTTCTGGGTGTAACAGCACACTGGATTAATCCATCAGCATTAGAACGAGAATCGGCAGCACTAGCTTGTAGAAGATTGAAAGGAAAATATACATTTGATGTCCTTGCCAGGCAAATGTATTCTATTTATTTAGATTATAGTATACAAAATAAAATTGTATGTACCACGACGGATAATTGAAGTAAGTTCTGCAAAGCGTTTAGGTATTACGTTATAAATAAAAATATTCTCAGTTACATACTTAGTACAATATGGTTTTCCTTTTTTAACAGGGTATATGAAAATCAAGAATTAGAGGAGAGGGAGAAGGAAGATGATAATGACGAAGAATTTATAAAACTGACATCTCTTCTAGAAGGCGATGATTACTCTACAGACATTATTCTTCCGCCACATCATAGATGTGCATGTCATACTTTACATTTAATAGCTACAAAAGATGCAGAGAAAGCTATGATTAATGCAAGATATAAACAGATTTTTAGATCAACTCTTGCAAAATGCCACAAATTATGGGCAAAGCAAAATCAGTCGACGCAGGCAGCTGATAAGATTAAAGACATGTTAGGTGCATACCTAAAAACGCCTGTAGTTACAAGGTGGAATTCCTTGTACGACGCAATGCTACAGATAAATGATCATATAACACATGTTCCAGACAGCATTAACACATGCATGGATTTCTGTGCTCTTCCTCGTTTCACAGATGCAGAAAGAGAGTTTATAAAAGAGTACTGCCAAGTAAGTATTTAAGTGTTCTTTATTTTACAATTCAGCACTAAAATACTCAGATCTTGAACTGTAATCAATTAGTTTTAAGTTGGAAGATATTGCAGTATATAAATTTAATATTTTAGGTAATGTGCCCCTTGTCAACTGCCCTAGATATTCTACAAGGAGAAAAAGGAATATGGGCTACCTATTACCTGTTTTGTACAGCCTGAAAGATAAATTAGATGCACAGATTATGAAATCATTAATATACTGCAAACCATTAGTACAAGTTCTCCTCGAAGGAATTGAATATAGGCAAGTATACTGAATTATTATGTACTCGCAAATACTTACTAAGTATTAATTAAATATCGCAGTAAATTTTTAGTGGTTATTGCTATAAATATGTGCTTATGACTTAGGCATTGTTTTATTGGTGTTAGATTCACTTTTCTATCTCTTTCTCATTTAAGGTTCCAGTCAATATGGTGGAAGAAAGAATTGGTATTGGCAAGCTGTGTTCATCCACGCTTCAAGTTGGCCTGGTTAAAGGACAGTCAGAATCGAGAACAAGCAGAAAATTGGGTTTATGAAGAAATTCCTTCACCTAACCCAAAAATGCAAACAAGTGGAGCCGCAAATTTAGAATATAATGACTTTTTTTGTCTTACATTCAATGCAGATGTACATACAAAAACACCTCATGAACAAGTCAAGATTTTCTTAAGCGAACAACCTAAGGAAACTGATTCATTTTCATGTAGCGCTTTAAGAAAATTGTTTATCAAACATAATACGGCGCTCCCTACAAGTGCCAGTGCAGAACGATTGTTTAGCTTTGCAAGAAATGTTCTGTCGCAAAAGAGATGTCAACTTACTGATGACATGTTTCAAAACCAATTATTATTAAAAGTTAATTATAATAAATTTGTACATACTTAAATAAATTAATTTATGATGTTCAGAAAATACATGTTTTCATATTTTGTAATTCTAAGAGTTGTACGGTAAGCTTATACAAAAAAAAAACTTAATTAGAACCACCTTGAATTTTGAAGGGTTCTACAGAATGAAAGTAACTGATTGTAACGGTAAAGTAACTTAGTTACATATTTGCAGGAACTGTAATGGTAACTAGTTACTTTTTAAAATCAAGTAACTGTAATTGTAACTAATTACATTTTTTGATACGGTAACTGTAACTGTAACTAATTACTTTTTTAAAGTAACTTTCCAATGTCTGGGCAGTACGAGTCATCAAGATCGATGCGAATGTTGGAATCCAAATAAATAAATACAATCCAGTACGTAGTACATTATATTTTGCAAAATTAACTCCATCGAACAATTTTGTGCCTGTGTACCGATGAATCTTCTCTAACTAATACATCTTAACGATCTTATAGTGCGTCATCTTATTACATGCCGGAAAGGTTTTGATGATGAGATATGGTTTCTAACTGTATCAGACATACCGGTAGTACTAATATCAAAAATCACATTCCGTCGAAAGAAAACATCAATTAAAAATTACGGCATGGCGTCAATTTCCATAATACTCGTTTAAAAATGTCCCGGGTTTTCATTTTCAAAATCTGGTCAGCCTATGTAAACTTTTGTTAGTATTAGTGAGTTTCACAGAGTTAAATTTACTGTATTTTTGCAAAAATTAAAAATGAGCAGGGCAAAAAAAACGATTGTTAATTGGCGATAAAAATCGAATTCTAATTATAATAGGTGTATCAATTTAAAACTAAATGTTAGTACTAATAATGGTAAAAGCAGCTTTGTGTTTTTTTTTTATTTACATAGTTATCGCAGTAGAACGGTGAATTTGTTTTTCTTTTTGTAAGGAATATCTTCTTAAAACATCAGCAGAATAAATGAGAAATAAGTAATTACTAAATGGATACTAATACTCAAAAGAATATTTTATTATATTCCTAGATAGATAACAGTTTATATAATTACTAGTCGAAATCTAAATAACAATTTTACATTCTATACTTTGACCTAATTTCTACAATTTCATTTATGGGAAGCTAATGTAGTTGCTGTAGTGTGTTTAGAATTATTTGTTGTTTTATAGGAAACAATGTTTGCCAACGAGGTATCCATAAGCGTCAGGGTATGAATTTCTTACTAATTAATAGACATCAAGGTTTGTCTCACTACAATATAATAAACATTAATTATTGACGGGGAAATTCGTAATGATTAAAGAATACCAACAAGGTACCGGTTATAAAATCTTGCTTCAGAGTTCTGTTATTATCCTAATCCGCTCTAGCAGTCTAAGGTACTAAACATACTTCTGGTGTAGAGTTTTACAATTACAAGAAATAATCAATTATTTTGATTAATCCTATAATCGATTAATCAAAATAATTGATTAATCAAAATAATACAATAACTTGCATAATGCAATAATTGTAATAATCGATTAATCAGATAATCGACTATTTGAATAGTTGGATAATTGATTAATCGATTCTCAAAATGGTAAAATAATAATTGATTAATCCTTAAATTAGGACCGAACTTATTATCCAGATAATTGACTTCAAATAATCAGAAAAGAAACTCAATCTAGATAATCTAAGATGTAAAAAACTTAACACCCGTTAGAGCCCTGCACGGACTACCAAAACATCCAGGCCGAAATGTCGGACAGACCCAAGACACCCAAACAACCCGACAGACCCTAACGGCCCGATAGGCAGCAGGTTGTCAAGTCGACAAGCCTGAACTGCCCGACTGGAACGAAAAGGCCAATAGATTTTTAAACTGAGAACCGGCCTGACTTACATCCAAAGTTTGAACCGATCTGTGCAAGGACCCTATCAAGAAACCCATCCTACGGTGTAGTACAAAGATCCTCCTCTTTGATTCAATATGAAAATAATGATTGTCCGGGTCAACTTAAAAATCACGTCAGTCAGTTCAGCGCAAAAATAGTCCTTCCTAGTCAGCACATGAAAGATCTCAATTCGGTGCAGTAAGAATATCGTTTTCTTCGAATCAGTACAAAAATAACCGACCCGACAGGTCTGACAGGGTCAACAGGATCGACCGGCCCGATTGACCGAATGTAAGCCCAAAAAGCTTCATACATTTTTAGACCTAGGCCCAGCTTGGCCCAAACACGATCTTTGGGCATGGTCGTGCAAAGTCTCGTTTAAGATACCCGTGCTGTGGTGTAGTACGAAACTCCTCCTTTTCGGTTCAGCATGAAAGTAATGCTTTTGCGACTCAGTACGAGAAACACACCTGTTCCAGTCAATACGACAATCCCCGGTGCGGTTCAGTATAAAAATAGTCCGTCCGAGTTAGCACGAAAAAGATCTCAGTTCGGTGCAGTACGAAGATTGACTGCTTCGGATCCGTACAAAATTAACTGCCTGAACGGCCTGAAAGTCCCAAACTGCCCGATTGACTAGCCCGAAAATTTTAAATTTTTAAACTGAGAACTGGTCTGACCCGAACTCAAGCTTTAGACCGGACCACGCAAAAACTCGTGCTGTTCTGTAGTATGAAAATCCTCCTCTTCGGTTCATTATGAGAGTAATGCTTGTTCGAGCCAGTACGAGAAAGATCTTGGACCAGTACAGTATGAGAATTCTCCGCTTTGGTTAGTATAAATATAATGTTTGTCCGAATAAGTGCGACAATTCTCCGATGCGGTAAACGAGAACGAGCTCTGTTCAGTGTAGTACAACAATTGTCTGCTTCAGATTAGTATAAAAACAACGACTCGAAAAGCCCGGGTGACCTGGACAGGCCAGAACGGCTCGAGTGGCCGGACGCAGACCTGAAAATCCTGATAAATGTTTAAACTGAGGCCGGGCTTGGCCCAAACCCGAACTTTTGGTCGGGCCGCGTAAAAGCCCAACTAAGAAACCAGGCCCGTGTAGGTCTCTAATGCCAGTGCTTTATTTACTTTTTGTATCAGGTGTTCATTTAATACTGTGACTATTGCTTTTAAGTTGATAATAAATTAACTAAACTTAAGTTGGTAATGAACTCAAAAAAGAGTCACAATAAGAAAGAAACATATGATCGTTGCTACCTCCATTGGAAATTTAGAAAACTAGTTTAAGGGTGATCATCGGGTGATCACACTGTTGCCACCACATTAAGACATATCGTCAGAAACCATAATAAATGTTATAAATTTTGATTTGGAGATTTATAGCCGGCTCTAGTAACATTGGTTGTAGCTAATGATCACCCCGTTTTCCGCCATTTTGGCGAAATTTAGCGCCGTCTCTTTGTTGGTGATTTTCCCCTATGAAATAAACACCCCGTATTTGTCACATTAAAATTTAGAAACACAGTCCGACCAAGTTCAGGAAAACCTCGGAAAATACGAGAACTAATTTCAATAATAACCGACGCCAATCAATCAGAAACGTAATTTTACTTGAGTACAGTAACTGAAAAGCAGTCGTTTTTATGTTTTAATCGACCCTTCTGCGTTCGTTATTTTTTATTTCTCTTTTAAAAATAAATCAATAGGCATAATTATTTAATTCATCACAGGGGCGTATTTACGGGGTACAGTAGTCCACAAAATTAATAAGAACAACAGAAAAATAATAACAAATATTAAAGTTTTAAGTAAAAGTATTTGTGATGTCATTTTAAAATTTTATGACATATCAGACAAATGAGTATATTCAGATATGGTCCGATTTCAGCGCGTTCGGCGTACTCTAGACGCGCAATGGCAGAGGGATTTTGGCTGACCTACAGTAAGTTCCACTTGGTGTTTGGGGCTGTTCGTGATTAAATTTTGTATCGCAAATTCATCGCTGCTGTGTTAACCAGTTTATGGAAAAATTGATCGGGAATGGTTCCGTGAGATTTTTATGCGGTTGTCTTTACTGGATCTACCAGAACTGTGCGGATGCTTGAAAATCCTTCAATTATCGCATCACGGGTTAGATTTCATTAATCCAAAAACTTTATCTAACTACGTTAGGATCGAGAAAATCTACGACACCTCTGTTCTAGTTACAAGAACTTTTGATATTTGAAATTATCAGACCCTTTCGTTTATTGCAAATTGTTAATAGAAGACAGATAATAGAACAATTTATTACTTTGTTTGAAAGACCTAATTAATAACATTGAACCTTAAACGGCTATGTAAAGTTGTGTGTTAAAACACGCATCGATGTAGTGTTGCTTAAACAATGTTTTGGTGCGTAAATAGGGTACTCTTCTTGGTGTGCGTTGTTTTCTAAGGCAATTAAGGGTCACTGACCATTCCGCAAGCCGCAGGAGTTTTGTACATTAAGAAATAAATTCTATGGTACTAAGTCCAGCCTTGGTAGCGACTTGGTAGCAACGAACTGTTTTTTATAATTTTAGAAAGAACCGTTAGATTCATAATTTATTGATTATACACTTTGTTTGCGTTATGTAATAAAGTCAATATTATTATTATTATTATTATCATATTAACAGTTTTGTAGGTAGCTATTATAATAATGGGTGCTCGAGGTTAAACTGAATTTAGATTCATAATACTTTTTAAATAAGTTCAAGTTTTTTATTGAGCAGATAGAGAGATTTGTGATCTCGTTTTCTTTAACTGTTATTTAGGAGGTTCAGAATGTATTATTCACCCCGTTGAAAATTTAACGTTACTTTTACACCTATATTTTTGATTTTGATACATTTCGAGATAATTTCTGAAAAATAGTGTTTTTATATTTATGTTTTTGGTTTTTACGCATAAATTTTAATTTGTTTTGACCAATCTAGTGGATTTTTACATTTATTTTTCTTCTTCTTTACTAAGACGTGACGTCTGATCTGGATTTTTATGCTTTTGTTGTTCTTGGGATGTTGACTGCCAGCTGTCTTTCCATCGTTTGGGTGGTCTTTCTGGTGGTTTGCTCCCGTTTGGTTTTCCATTGGGGACTATTTTGGCTAGTCTGGTTACATGATTATTCCATCCACGTCTTTTTGCCCTTGCCTGTCTTACCACCTTCTCGACTTCACATATTTGTCTTACATGGTCGTTTGTCTGTCTGTACCACATTGTGTATCCTGCCTATGGTTCTAAGAGTTTTCATTTCGGTAGTTCAAATTGCCTTTTGGTTATGGCGCTATCGACTTTGGCTTCCGCTTCGTTGTCATCACGGATCTCACACATGTTTTGTAACGCGTTTTCGGTCGGCGGACGTCACTGAAGGTAACGGCCCTGCTCGGGCGCCAACATGTGACGCGTTTTGTACGTGTGGTATGTCGCGGGCGGCGTATGTATGCGACGTCCCTGCTTAAGCGTCGCGTTGTATCTTCTGGTGCTGGACAATCGGTGCTCGGGCGCCAGATTTGATAAGGGGGTTTATTTCTCCACCTCGTCCTTGATGCGGCCAGACGAGGGCTCACCGGGTAGCTACGCTGGAAATCCGGTCCTTCCAGGGGTCGATCAGCTGGAATAAAAGGTGTATAGCTCACAGAGTAAATAAAACAACAAATCAGCCCAAAACAATCTATTCGTTAAAGCCAGGTTATGGTACAGGCAAAGCTACCTTCTACGTGCTACTTCTAACAGCCCCAAGCAGTGCAGCAAGTAGGTTAGGGTGTAAGCGGTGAATCGGAATCAGGTTTCGGTCGGTGTCTTCAAGAAACAAATGGACAAGGCGTATGCGAGATGTCTAGGAGACTGGAGGAACGGAGTTACCCAGAGAAGGCCGGACGACTCGACCGCCAAGCCCGCACCGGGATAACCTGAGCAGCGTTATGACAAATGGTCTCAAACCGTTCGCCGTAACGCCGCCACCAGGACGGAAGGAAACAGAGTCACCCAACGGAAGCCGGACGACTCTACCGCCGGGCCCGTGTCAAGGTAACCTAAGCGGTATTACGACAAATGGTCTCGAGCCGTCCGCCGTAATACCACCAGCGGGACGAAAAGAAACGGAGTCACCCAACGGAGGCCGGACGACTCTACCGCCGGGCCCGCGTCAAGGTAACCTAAGCGGTATCACGACAAATGATCTCAAACCGTCTGCTGTAATACCACCACCGGGACGAAAGGAACGGGTCGTGAGAATATATACAAAGGTACGGTGGGAAGGAGAAGGTATATCGGTCGAAAGGGATAAGGCACCTCTATATGTTTACGGTTTACCAAGGTACTTACTCGCACTGCTGTTGTGTAGAGCTGGAAGGCTGGTTCGACGACACCACAACTCCTTGTTCCGGTCGGTTTCCCCACGCTATGTAACCAGCCGTAGTGGGAGAATCCGGGGGGAACAAAGCAAGCGAGTGGGGACTAATTAGGCGCTCCCATTCCCTTGGTAATAATTATTCCCTTAATGAATCCCATACGGGATTAACATTTAATTAACGGAAATTCCTCCAAAATTACATTTTATAAACTTAACAGAAAATTCATGCATTGTGTCCTAAACGACAATTTGCAACTTTATAAACTCAGGAAATATAAAATTATTGACGGCTAACAATAATTAAACAGAAAATAAATTGTTTAAATAATTCATAACAAATAAATTTCAAAAATATTTGCATTTCTAGTCCATAAATGTCTGTATTCGGTGTAGATAAGCGCGCCACATGCTGATTAGCCGGTGCGTATAGTGCGCGGCAAGTTATAAATTGTTATTCCGTTATTAAATTATAGTAACTTCGTTACAGTTTTATATATTCTAGATTTGTATTTGATGATCAGATTTTTGTTTTTCCAGTTAACCTCTTCTTTGAGATTGCTACTGCTGCTTATTTTCATCCCGAGGTAGTCAAAGCACATTACCTGCTCAATGATGATATTGTCGTCCACTGCCAGTTTGCATCTCAAAGTTTCTTTTGATATCGTCATTGATTTTGTCTTCGTTGTGGAGATTTTCTTGTTATATCTTTCTGCTGCGGTTTTAAATGTGCAGAGAAGAAGAATCTTCGGATTCCGCTAATAAGACTGCATTGTCTGCAGAATATAGGGTGGGTGTAAGGTGGTTGTCTAGTTTATAACCAAGACCCCTCTCTTTCACTGCTTGTACGATCTTGTCCATGATGATGTTACATAACAGTTGGCTTAAACTATCTCCTTGACGTATTTCTATGTTTGTTTTTATTTTTGCAGTTAGCGGAGTTATCTCTATTAAGGTCTTTGCTTAGTGTAATGTATTCTATAGGTACTCCTTTCTTCTCAAGTACTTTATATGTAAGACATCTTTCAGCTGTACGCGGTCAAACGCTATTGACAGGTCTATGAAACAGATAAATGCGGGTTTGTTATATTCGATTGCTTTTTCTGCGATGTGTCTTAAGATAAAGACGGCATTTACAGTAGATCTGTTTCTTCGGAAGTCCTGTTGTGCTTCACTCATTGGTATAATGTGAAATATTTCTGTTGCAATCATACTTCTAAAAAAACTTTATTATCGAGTTTAGTAGAGTTATTTCTCTGTAGTTTGAAGGTTCATTAACAATTTCATCTTCTTCATCGTTGTTACCTATGGTGTTTGTCTGGTCATCATAAAGTTGTTTGAAATATTGTACCGATCTTTCTTCATCAATAGCTTTTATTTCTACATTCTAGTTTATTGACTTTTTTTAGGCCTCTTAGGATTTTCCACACTCGTTTATGTGTGCCGTACATATCATGTTACATGTCTGTGCTGAATCTTCGTCAGTATTCGTTCTTTATTTTGCGAATTTTGCTGTTTGCTTGGTTTCAAATTATAACGCAGTTTTCTTATACTTCTCTTGTCTTCTTACTTTTGATCCTAAGAAAGCTTTTCTCTTTTTATCCATAATCTCTTTAACTTCTACAGTAAACCATGGTTTGGTGTTAAGTTTTGCGTCTATATTTACTCTTTTCTTTCTAGTGGCTTCTTCCGTTGCTTTACTGATATTGTTTTCCAATGTGTTCCAGCTACTTTCCACGTTATCTTCACCTATTGGATTGTTTGCAATATGTTTGTGCAAACGGTTTACATAAAATTGTCTCGTACTTTAGTCTTCTACAGCTTGAATATTAAACTTTTCAACGTGTATTGAGGAATCTTTTGCTTGGCGTGTCAGACATTGTAAATTTTCCAAGAACTAAGTTATGGTCTAAACCTATGTTTGCTGATGTTAAACTTCTTATACCTAAGATCTGTTCAGGGCTTATGGCTCTCTTGATGATTATATAGTCAATTACCGATTTGTTATCACGATTATCTATGAAGGTGTATTTGTGTTGCAATTTCTATTTAAAGAAGGTTTTATTGATCCTGAGTTCATTGAGGGCACAAAAATCGGTTAGCATCTCTCCTAGGTAGTTTAGGACTTCTTTGTTGAAAGTTTGTTTGACGCCGTCTACTATTTTATTATCCACCCTCCTTTTTTACCCGGGCTTGGGACAGGCAACAGCATCTACTGAGCTACCCAATCCACCCTGCGGCTACTGCAGGCGGAGATCTTATCACTTTTGTTTTAACTAAATAAATAAAAGTAAACTAAATTTAGCATTTTATTTGGGTATTGTTAGTAGCTTCTGTTTTTACCGGCAAAGTACATATAAATGTGGGTTTAAAAAATAATATATAAATAATGTGAACCAGGCATTGGACTTCTTGATTGAGCCGTCTTCTTTTCTTTTAAGTAAAACTTTAGAATATGCAGTACGACTTGAAGCGTTCACTAATCCTGATTATCCGGTGTAGGTTCTGTAGTGCAAATTTGTCGTGAACATTGCTGTGACTTTGTTTAAGCAAGAGTATTAAGATTAAGTGTTAGTAAGTTTGGAGAGAGTTTGAGTATCGAGTGTTCACTGCTATCATAGCGTTTCCGATATATACCGAATGCTCCTGTTGCAAAGCCACACAAGTGAATGTATTGACCTTGACTTAGCTTCTGGCACTCTGTAATGACATTTTAAATTTCGCATATCCATCCGAGTTCTGCCTTGTGTTTCGCTTTAAATACGTTCATTTAATATGAATTCATTGTTTTATTTCACTTTTGAGGCTTTTACAGATTTTTCAGCTTTGGTGGCGTCTGGAAGGATTGTTTCGTTGCATTTGTTAGGCGATCGACTGTGGGGCGGTTGATCCCGCTCTCTTCTCAGGTACCCCTCCCCCACTTGCAAAAGGGTTCTTGAATCTGATCGTAGGTGGGTACTTTTGTTTTTGCGTTTTGGAATTGGTTGTTGAAGGGTGATCCTCTTTGGATGGGTCACGCCTCGTTCTGCGTCAAGGTGGTTGGGGCTAGGTTAACCCTATGGGTTGTCTTCCCCAAACCTTTTTTTAATAATTTGAGTTCAGCCTATGATTGCTTTTAGTGCCGTGTCCCCCGGAAAGTGCTGGCTTTACTAGTACCTTTACCAGTCTTATGATTCTAACCCCGTGTGGGTTAATTCCCCTTATCTTAGTCTCTTGATCCCGTGGTGGAGCTAGGGTTTAGGTCATGACGGCCGATAACTAGCCCGGTCTAGTACAAAATTTTTCCTCCTTTCTCTTTTGGGTTTTTACTAGATCGTTATTTTTTTGAATTTCTTTCTTTTGTATCGTTTTGTTTATCCTAAGTTTAAGTTTTTACTTTTAGTGTTTTGTGTTTATCTTAGAAGGATTTTAGGACTGGTTGTAGAAATTCTTGAGTTTTGTTTGGACTGTGGTTTTGTTTTGTTTCAGTAGAATTTTCTTTTGGTTTTATTTGTTCGGAACTATAGAATCATTTTTGCTTTAGGCTTTCCAGTTTAAAGCAGTTTTTGAAAGAAAAAAAATATCCAACCGAGTTCTGCCTTGAGTTTCGCTTTAAATGCGTTCATTTAATATGAATTCATTGTTTTATTTTGCTTTTAATATTCAATCAGTTATTTACATTGTTAACAGATATTATGTCTAAGGTTCCTTTAGAGTTTTATTGTTAAAATTGTTACTGTACGTGACTTTTTGTAAAATTTAATCGTCTTACAGACGCCTAAACATTTTTATGTCACTTCAATCGCGGAAATTTTGTTTACAGTTGAGTTGTATTTCTAGAAATAAATGCTGCTGCTTGTCTGGTTATAAAAACTTTTTAAATTAGAAAAATGGTGTGTGCTACTTTTCCATTTCTTAATTCATCGTCTGGTTTCATTTGCTAATACAATGTGCAACCAGCTTCTTTACTGTTTCAAATCATTATATGTGTGAGATCATCTCGGGGAGTCGTTTCTGAATTGTAAAAAATACAGGCTGTTCTTCCGGGGGCAGTCGCGCGCTGCTGGCGCTTATCGTCCTATTAACACACCCATTATTGTACCGCGAGTTCTAATTTGAAGTTTTTCTTATAGATTATTTGTACCTTATTCCTATAAAGGTTGGTTTTAAAGAGAGTTTGGTCGGATCTTGATTTGAGGGGACTCGTGGGCGCTGAGATAATTCTCTGGCTCCTTTTTGGATTTTGCGGTTTGGCCGCCTTTGTCGCCCATGGGGAGGATCGTGAAGTGTTAATAGAAAGCTGTGCTTCGATTTGCGCATTTCTAAACACCTGAAGTATCGTTGAGATTTGCGAGAAATTAATATCGATTCCATTATAGTGGAAAATTCAGTTCTGTCCTGCTGGGAAGGTGTCATCCTGCCAACGTTTGATGTGAAAGGTACACTCTTTCCTGTGTTCTAAATTAAAAGATTTGTAATTTGTGAAAAAGGCCAATGAAGTATTTTAAATCTTGTGAGTTTAATGACGTCAAGCGCCGATCTCTCGTAG
>VTPC01008265.1:0-61603 GCA_011009095.1 Ignelater luminosus
AACGATATTTCAAATGATATAATTTAAATGAAACAAATTTAAAGCTAATTCTAAATTTAATAAACAAACAAGTGTTGTTTAAAGTAAGATTATAATGTTTGCTTGTATATTGACTGTTAATGTTTTCTTACATATTTCATGTATAACAGATTCTGATGTGCATATACAAGTACCACCTACAACAGAACCTCTTGATCTTGCCGTAGTACCTAATATGTCTCCACCACCATCTCAGCATATCCAAACCTCAAATCATTGAGTGAGAGGACACCGAGAAAAAAAGCATTGCGGCTTAAGATTCGTTTATTACAGCAACAAATTCAGTCATTGAGGGAACAGCTGCAGATTGCTAATCAACCACTGCAAGACTATTTTCAACAATAGCGCTATTGTTATGATTTTGATTTTTAAATTGAACTTTCACAGAGAACCAATCTGTCAAAACAAAACAGAATCTAAATTAGTTCCAACGGCTCTAACAAAGTATCAGAAATTCATATATATTGTGGTTTGTGGGAAAGTAAGCCATTTCAAATCATAACAAATTAATTATGTCTATGGATATAAAAACTACAAATTGAAATTCAGCATAAGTCAGTCCTGGATTATTTAGTAATTAGTTTAGAAACATAAAATATTTTCAACCTGTACAATAAGTTAATTATTATAGTTAGCAGTTGTATCATATTGCATGTAGTTTTGACTTATTTTATTTAAATTTTATAAAACAAGAGAAACAATATTAATGTAATTGTCGATAAAAAACAATAGTTGTACATAATACATGTATAAATAAATAATTTTTTTATAAGTAATATGAAAATAACCAATTTATTTTTTGATTTATTTAAATGTAACCATTAAAGATAGATATTTGTGTACAAGAACAACAATGTATCTAAAATGTATTGTGATAAATTTGATTTCTTTGGATATTTGTGCATGATTTACATCCTCGTTTTTAATTTAACACAATGCCATTATAAATTTGGTAAAATGAAACTTAATAACAAACAATGCAATGGTACCCTTTCTAGTAATTCATAATGTCTGTAAATAAATCTACGCACGCTGTTTAAATTATTTTGAACAAGGGCAAGAACATATTTTTTTTCCAAGAAATTAGATAACGAGCCCTGCCCTGAAATGCTTAAATGAAAGGATTAACAGAAGTTCTTAGACAAATACTTTAATGCGGAGGCTAAAGATACAAAGTTGAATTAAGTCGAACTTCCTTAAGTCTAATCTCAATTGTACAATAAAAAAGTTCGAGATGTAGAAATTTCGAGTTATAGAAATACAAGCAAAAAGATTAAGTAGAAATGTTTCATACGTTTATTGCCCGGTAATCTAGAAAATGAATATACAAATTAATTACCTTCATATACAATGTGTCCGTAAAGTATGGAATATCCTATATATCTCAGTAAATATGCATTTTATGGAAAAATGTTTCTTATAAAAGTTGTTTAGTGTTTAGTTTTACATTGCAGGGCAATACCAAATAATTGTTTTTTTTTAAGCAAAAGCGCAACGAATAATGCTTCAATTTGTTTTAATGGGAAGGTATCCCTTTATTGTACTCATTTGATAGAGAATGTTTTTCTCTTTTCAATGATGTAAAACTTTGATGCACTTGCATAAGTAACTTTTGATTAAAACGCAAAAAATTGTTTGAAAGTTTATTTCAATATTCATCTGTTACGAATTGAAAATTTTGTATAACTACACTCTACAGTTCATAGAAGGTGTTCAAAGTGTGCACTATTTACAGCTTGGCAATGATTAAGTCGTCTTTCAAATTTGTTTACTGCATTTTGAATCGTTTCTGGTGTGGTAGCTCTAATCTCTGTTCTAATACGGTCTTTTAGAGTTTCAATATCTTTAGGCATATCGACATAAATCTTATTTTTGAGATGGCTCCACAGAAAAAAATCAAGTGGACTTAAATCCGGCGAGCCAGCTGGCCATTCTACTGCACCTCTTCTGCCTATCCATCGATAAGGGAAAGTATTATCAAGAAACTGTCGGACATTAATTCCGAAATGAGGAGGAGCCCCGTCTTGTTGCAACCATATTTTGTTATGGGGTACATCTAGATCTAGTTCATTAGGAAATAGAATAGCTAAAGCAGGAACTAAGTCAAATCTTAAAAACTCTAGATAAGCATCCGCTGTTAAATTATGTTCTATAAAAAGAGGTCCCAAAATTTGGGTTCCAATAATTCCTGTCCAGACATTGACTTTCTGCTGATATTGGGTGTGCCCTTCTACATACCAGCCAGGATTTAGCGAAGACCAGTAGCGCGTGGTTTGTTTGTTAATGGTACCATTCAAACAAAACGTTGCCTCATCAGTGAAGAGGATATTTGTATGAAAATTTGCATTCTCCTGAAGCCTATGTGTTATTTCTTCGCAAAATTGCAATCTTCGATCTAAATCATCTTCTAATAATTCTTGAACTATACAAGGTTTATACGGATGCCACTTCTCCTTTCTTAGAACTTCGTGTGCAGTGGATTTCTTCAAAGTATGTTCACGAGCAATTTGTCGAACAGAAACATGTGGATTTTCCACGATAGCCAACATTATTTTCTCACGTTGTTCATTATTTAGAGCTTTGGGTCTGCCCGTTTTTGGACGATCTTTGATAGAACCCATCTCATGAAATTTATGCAAAATTTTACTTACAGTAGACTGAGAAATATGGTATTCGGGGTGCACGTTATTAAACAAATTGCAAACTTCCTCCTATCTTCTCCTTCTGTCTCCATATCCCAGCATCATTAAAATTTCGATACGATGTTTTTCTGATAAATGATCCATAGCAAGTCGTATTTTTGTAACTTTGTTATCCCCACGTTAACCAAAATGCTTAAATTAATTAAACAAATAACTTTTCGCTTCAGTTCGGTTACTAATTGACATTTCTACGACGCATTCAATTGTTGCAACAAACAAAACTGTATCACACCAACCATAATGTGACTAGATGATATTGAAAATTTAAAAGACCGCGTCTGGAAAGGTAACAGATGAATAAATAAACTTTTAAGCGTTATTCAAACAATTTTTTGCGTTTTAATCAAAATTTACTTATGCAAGTGTGTTAAAGTTTTACATCATTGCAAAGAGAAAAACATTCTCTATCAAGTGAGTACAATTAAGGGATACCTTCCCATTAAAACAAATTGAAGCATTATTCTCTGCGCTTTTGTTTTTTAAAAAAATAGTTATTTGGTATTGCCCTGTAATGTAAAACTAAACACTAAACAACTTTTATAGGAAACATTTTTCCATAAAATGCATGTTTACTGAGATATATAGGATATTCCATACTTTTCGGACACACGGTATATTGGTTGTATACAAATACATACAATAAGAGACAAATACAGAACTAGAACACAAAACTATTTCTTAAAACAATTGGTAATTTTTGATTGTTTTGTTTAAACAAATGATCGTCAACAAAGTTCTCTAAAGTTATTAACGCACGTTACACTGCTTTGGTGACAATTTCTTTAGACCACAAATGGTCATTCAATTACACTTACTTACCATTATTATTTTCTGGTGAATTATTAATGAATGAGGTATACAAGTTAAAGATTAAATGGAAAAATCCCAAAACTCCCTTAGCTAGTTTGTTTTTGCCGTTAAAGGAATTTCTTGAAGTACGGTTATCTTATTCACAACACATATTGTGTTTGCACGTAAGTCCATTTAAAATAATCTCACAACACAATGTAGACGTCAATCAACCCCATCGGTCATTAATTAATGTGTTCCTAGTACGCATGTAAATCAAGTTTTTGTGCCTTGTAAATATTATAACAGAAATTTCTTAAACTTTTATTTTCGTTTTCATCTTGGGTATGTATTTAGGATGGACAATAAATAGAGAAATAAAGAAAAGTTCGAGGTACAAAAATTCATTAATGTTAAACCTTAAAAATTTTACCTCGAATTACGGAAAAACTCTACATACAGAAATTCGAGGTATAGGGGTTTGACTACTAAAAAATTAGGCATAACTAGTTAGAAAACAGCACTTTTTGTTACAGGTAAAATTACAAAGCGAAATTTTCCCTCAAACATGCATTTTTATGCCCGGAAAGCTTAATATATGCACTTTTATATGCTGTATGTTATAACCTTTAATATATGTAATATATGCAAGAAGAACTAAAAAATTCAAAGAATTGAAAAAAATTATGAAAATGTGAATTTACAATTACCACGTTAGCTAAATTGAATCTGATTAGTTAAATAAGTATGTATAAGTTTACTTATAGTTACATACGTCCATTTTCTTCAGCCAGAAAAGCTTCTACAATAATTATACTAATAAATCAATATATCAAACAGATCCTTATTTCAACGCACCTTACAAAATATTCGACTTGAGTTAACTAATTTAAAAATAATATAAACGTTGTTCCACTATTTTAATAATGGTAAAGAAAGTCAATAAACAGTAAAAACTAACTTTTAAATATCTCGACTTCTCGACTTTTTGCCGCCTAAAAATGAATCTCAGTCCACTGTGCGTCGGCGGCAATAAACTGAGCTATTCTGTTAGGCAAGGATCATTGATCTGCCAACTGGCGTTAAGTCCGCAAAGATTTTATATTTTAAATTTTTAATAATTTACAGACCTATTTACAAATTACTCTTAGTTTACATTTATCCTACTTTACTCCAACTGTTAATTAGTCGTTTTCCGAAAATTAGAATTTGTTTGTCGTTCTCATCAGAAGGGCACTTTTTTTAAATTCTATAATTCAATTTTTAATTGGGTAGTCATTTTTGCCTCTGAAAACGCATCAATGAACGTCAATGCAAAAACCGTAGCAGAACTGCTTCAAACAGTTGTTCTACTTGTCTGTCTTTCCCCAAAGTACTGTCCATACTTTGAAATTATAGAAACTTCTATATTTCAAAAAGGAAAAAAATCTAAATCTAGGTTTTTTTATTTGCTTTCTATTTTGTGATGTTATTTGATGAAAGCGCAAGTAATATCCCATGCCAGTTCCTTTTATAAATACCTTAATATACACTCAGGCTTTTCTTAAAATTTTATTATTACGATTAGATATTTTCAAATTTTCCCAACAACCTCCTTTTCATCATCAGTTTACATTTATTTTCAATTTTAACTCGTATTCAATGTATTAGGTAATGTAATAAATTGCGCACTATATTTAATTTTAAATTAAATATCAATTTGATTGAATTTTTTTAAAGCTTAAATTGAAATTGAATTTCAAATATGTTTGATCGTTGCTTTTTTCCTTCTTCCTCCCACGTGTGATCACTTTGATGTTTTACCAATAATAATGCCTATTTCACGTGTTACAAATTTTGATGGGTTTTTGTTTTTCATTTACTCTCATTATTTCCATTTACTCTTTTAGCACCAAGTTGTTTAATTCTGACTCGATTTTACTCTAAATTATAAAATTTCTCTGTGCCTTAAATTCATCATGTAGGTTATCACCACGTTCGTTTATTATTTGCTTTTAATTAAACTTATTTCAGGTTTTCCAAGTTATAAAGAATTTCTGCTATATCACACCGAAGCAATTTACAGATTGATTAGACACGTATTTGTACACAGCAGGTATAATGGAAAGACCAAATCCATCGTCTTATAGCAGATTGATTAAGTACATATGTACTCCTTAAATTAATTACAAGAGCTTGAAATCCAATACGTATGTTCTGCTTACTAAGGATGAAGAATTAAATTTGCTATTCTTTTGAGATATATGTACTCAATGTTTTCCGGTAATTCGCGTTTGTTTTGATTTTCAAAAAAACCTGAAAACAAGAATATCTGAAATTAACTGATTTTAATTTTTTTTTGTTTGTAAGTAAAAAACTGTTCTTTACAACAATAATAACAATTTCAGGTTTAACATGACAAGATTTTTGTATTGATTTTAAAAGTCGCATTCTAGATAACATTAGCGTACGTCAAGATCAGTTTAAGTACATATGCTATTATGTAACAGAATACCTTTAGGATAATACAGCAATTATATCACCAGAAAATGTTGCCATTTCATAGAAAATCGTTTACATGCATAAACAGTTGTAATATAGGTTCTAGAATCGATTCTTGAGGTACTCCCGCAGCGACCGTTTTAATTGCAGATTATTCCAACCAAGTGCTATACCTTACCAGAGGGCTCGTGGTATCCAGAAAAATATCAATTAAGTGTTTGGACTTGAATTAAATTTTATATTGACTATAAAACTTTGAATTTAGATCTTTATGTTACAATCACCAGTTTTTTATTTTAGAATACAATTTACATTACAAAATCTCTTTTTTAAGTAAGGATTTTTCTTATCCCCTTAGTAAACAAACACCTTACATTAGGAGATCACTATCTATCACCTAGAAATGCCATTTTTCTTTCTTAAAATATCATTTAAAACATTATGTTTAATTAGATTTATTGATTACTCTTCGAAGTATTTTGCACAACATCTAGCTCACGCTATGAATAGATTAAATTTGTATGAAATTTGAAATTAGAGTTGTTTGATGTTTTTGTGAAGCAATAAAGATTTTACTAAAGCATTTTTTCTTTGTCCTTTAGGAAAATTTGATTATTTCATTTAGACTTTATATTGTATTAAATGAAACACAACCACGTGTAACGGTTCGTTACTCATCGTCATAAAATTATTTAAATTTCCTAAAATCCCGCCAAGATTTCACTATTCTGAGTTACTTTTGTTAATTTATTGTTAAATTCAAAAGTTGATTTGTTCATTGACTAAATTGAATTAGGAATTCTATATTTTTAATTTTTGCTTATTTAAAATCATCTTTTGTAGGAAAATGCGAATTTTATTACCCTCGGGGAATCCCCGAATAAAGTGCCTTTGAACAGTCCGGTTTTAACATTTTTTTGAATATTTGTTATTTTCCCGAATAAAAACTTTATTTGTGTTTGATAATTCTTTAGAAATTCTAATTTAATTTAAAAAAACCAAACATTGATTTTGGATCATTGACTTTCTCTCCAGTTAAATTTGAATAATTTGGATACTCTCACATTTTAAGATTTGACGGATGGGTTACACTTTTCTTAGGCGTGGTTCTTCCGGTTTTATCTATGAGAAGGGCATTACGACAGAAGTTGCAGAATCAACAGGTTAGTTGCCATATTGGTGGTAATAATTTTGCAATCAGAATTGGAAGGTTTCTTCAGCGGAGTCTGAATAAATATTGTGTTAGTAAATTTTTTCGCGCATTGTGAATTTTTATTTTAGCCTTTGAATTCTGTTGTGGTTGTTTATGATCTGGAAAAACCGAAATTATTGAATGGTTCCCTAAATGCATCCGTTATAGGGGTGGGTCCACTAATGGTTTTCAAAGTTGCTTCAAGTGAAAATCCTGCCGTTTACCATAGAAAAACCAGAATAATTTAAATTTTCTATTAATCTGAGCTAGGAATTCAACAGAGGTAATATCGTTCATAACCTCACAAAGGTGTGGTATCCAATGGTACTAGATCAACAATCAAAATCTAGCAAACAGCAGTGAATGTAGATCCTCAGAGGAATATCATATATCCAGGAAATACATATCTGTGAGTTTGAACCTCTGTTTTGTTTTAACGTTAATTTTTTAAAATTTGTTCTTACGACAATTATTGGTTTTTTTAATGAATTAGTGGTTATTGTTAAAATCCACTTATTTTAACAATTAAATATATTTAATATTGTGGATATCCACTTGTTTATTGACAATTAAATGCTATTGATGATATTCACGTGTTCAATGATTAACTATATATTCAATATTATGAATATCTATTCGTTGATTGATAATTAAGTTGCTATTATTGATGTTTATTTCTTTGTTAACCTAGTTGTTAACAAAACTAGGGTGGCGTCACTTCTATTTAGTGAGGATTATTTAAAATTAAAAAGGTTTTTCACTTATGTTGAAGAGTGACGTCTTTTTATTCGTTTTTATGTTGTTTGTGTGTTAATGATAAACACATTGATTGAATAAAACTGTATATCATTTTTTTGTGTCTCATATCTTATTGATAAACACCAAGTCTGTTTTGGAATTTTGAGTTTTTCTTCCAATTTAAACAAAAAAGCTCTGGCGTCCAACATACTTAAATTATCGATAAGTTGTCTATTGTTATTGTTAGTGTTTTTGTTGGGTTTAAGATAGAAATTTAATAACAGACCTGTGGTTTATCATTGTGTTGGTAGCTCCCAATTTAATTTTAAAACTATCTGACATCCACGATCCAAAGTCATTATTAGCTGGATTGTTTCTAATAAGCATTTAAGTTATTTGGTGAGTAGCCTTTTAATTAGAAATAACTTTTTCTTTTAACTATTATTACACATGAGAGAGTTTTTTCTAATATTTATAAAACTACCCTTTGTATAAGTTTACTCTATCTTTTGTAAAATCTAAAACTTAATTTTTAATAAAAAAATTGATACAGGTTTTGTTCTAAGACCTTGGATATTCCTATTCATTGGTACAGTGTTCATGAGTAAAACTACGAGAAATTTTTTCTTTTCCATTTTACAATGACAATTTTTTAGAGTCTCTAAGTATTAGACATGCTGGCCTAATTGCTCAATAGCTCGGTGATTCTGTTTACGAATTTTCGTTTTGGTATATCCTGTGCTTTTGCTATAAATAGTCAGGGACGTGTAGATATATTTTTCCTGAAATATTTGGTGGGTCAATCTTTCCTTTTCTAACGGTCTCGTAATAGATTTTTCAGTCGGATTTAAAGAAACCTCTCGAGTCCGCTTTCTACTGGGTCCCCTTTGATAGGATATTCTGGACTGTGTTTGCAAGATTTTTCATTAAGAAAGGAACTCGCCTTTTTCTTTCTTTTGATCGAGCTAGACGGGATTGATCTGGTTTTGGTTCCCGATATCTATAGCAAGCATTCTAGGAATGGAAACTTTTTGTACTGAGATTCAGATTCAAGATTTATTGTGTGCAAGTAATCTTAATGTTAGATTATTTTAACTATGCATTCCTTGCTGGCTTAATTAATACTAGATTCAACCTCAACAATTGATTCTTTGCTAAAATTATATAATTAACTCATTTTAGATAAACAGAAAAAGCTTATTAACTAGCAGAATTTATTTTAAATAAACTTCATATGCAAATAACGACAATCAGGGTCAGCCTGTGCACAGGGTGTGCGAATATTTATGAATATACGTATTACCTATATCACATTGGAAAACTTGAAAATAAGAGAACCGACGGTTCCTACAGTTTTAGGGCAGCTGCCTTTCACTCCATTTTTGGTGTCTAATAATAAATGGTCTTTTGGAGCACTTAATAGCGGACGGCTTTCTTCACTGATCGCTTTCTTAACGTCGCCGTCGTTTGCGACTGAATGCAAGTGGCCTGTAGGAACATTGAAAAATGTTGTAATGTAACGTATACCTATTCTCGCAGGAAATCAAATACGTAGAGGTCCCTGACTAAGAGATTAAGCTTTAAGTCACATGTCAACAAAGTGCTAACCAAGTCGACAGGTGGTAGGTAGATTCTGGAGAATCAATCCCCAGATAGCCTACTGAATCTACACGACAATTGTCAAACCTAGAGTACTATATGGTTCAGTGGTTTGGTGGCCTAGTGTAGAGGAGTGCAATGAGGATGACTCTTACGGCTGCACTTTGGGCTGCCGGACTTTGCAACTGGCTCACCTCAGAATGCAGGAAGCAGGGATATGGCTTGGAAAGGGATTTAACACTGGCTACGCCTGGCTGGCTAATAGGCAAAACCCGGAAGACTCGAAGTCTTTTAATTGGGGTCTTCACAGGCCACGGCATCTTAAGAAGGCAGCTGTCGCTCCTAGGTGTAACGAAAAACCCAACATGCTCAAAATGTGGGAATCGTGATGAAACGTTTTTACATTCGCTGGAAGAATGTGGGGGTTATTAGATGCTAAAGTTTGATACATCTTAGGCCGTTCACTTTCGTACGGAAGTCAAGTAAGTTCGAGCTGAGAACAAAGCAAAGAATAGCAAGTGGTGCTGAAGGTAGTTAAAGGAATGGAGACACATTAGTAGAAAAAGGACTATAAAGATGTATTTGTTGGGTTTTAGCCTCTCCAACTACTACTACTACTACTACTACTAATAGGTACTACAAAACTGACAGTATTGATGATTGCCTAAATTATGTAAAATTTAAGACTAAAAGCTAAAACAAAGATTAGTACGGTGTGCAATCTCAACAGCTGGCACTTTTCGACCATATTTAGGGCGAGTTAGGAATCAGGCGTTAAATAGAGAAAGTTGCACTAGTGAATATCTGTCAACAAGAGAACAACATAGGACTTTGTGCTTAAAAACAATAATACTATAAAATTCTTTGGGCAATTCTGTTGAGAAAAGTTTATGATAACGGATGAAAAATTCATAGTAACAAGCGATTAAGAAGTAGAATGTTTTAAAAATTCACAGAAATAAATTTTGCCATCAATTTTGTCCAGGAGCTGACGGACAGCGTTAGAAGAAGACTACCCATCATTAAGGAGAATGGAGCGTTAGCATTGATTTAAATTAACATTTCTGTGCTCAATAGGTATGTTAAATAAATTTATAGTGATGATTTAAACTAGGTCAATGTAATACATAAAGATTAACTATCCAAACTTATACCAAAACTTTCAGAACATACGTTTATATCTGATATTTGAAAAATATAAGCGGGCGCCAAATAGAGTCTTGCACAGGGGCGACTCACACTCCTGACGATGCTCAGGTATCACTGTTGACAATTTGTAATATTTGAGGGTTCAAATGGAATAAGATTTTGTCAGTAAAACTAAAGTAGACAGTTTTCTGTTTATTTATTTATTTTATTTTTTTTACTGGCAGGAACAATCAATTTTTTGCTTTTGTTAACAAAAAAAGAACAAGATACTTACAGATCTGTGGGAAACTTGGATTCACAACTTCATATAAAATTAATTTAATGTTAAGATGAAAATAGTCTTACAAGAATTACAGGCTGGATCTTTTCGTACTCTTGACAATAAAGCCATTGGAGAAACCACTGCACCCATAGCGTTCCCACAACTCACGACTGTAACACTTTCCCCATGTTCTTTTTCAACAATATGCACATCTTTAGCCTCCTTCTGATCTAAAAAAGGCGACATTTTTCTTCATCTATATTAAATATTCGTTAGGAAAATTGAAGAGATCATGTTCGGCGAGGATTGCTATAAGTTTTCCAAAGTAAAGTGATCTTCAACAATAAACTTGTTTTATTTTTGTGCCTGGACTAGATTCAATCTTTGAGCTTTGCGAAGTGCAACTTCGGAATTTTTCTGCATAAATGTATCCAGCCACTTACGACCAGTAACCTCACGAAAACGGTTTTGGATGTTGACCGAAACATTTTAAGTTTGAGAATCAGTTTAAGAATATTGGAAGTCAAACGAAAAATTCTCTAGCAGAGCTGTTGTTCTTGTTCAAGTGTCAGGGTGGATTTTTCACTCAACTTAGACTTCAAAGATTTATTTTTGTCTAAAAGTTCGCCTAGATGCAGAACGCTTCTTACTTGCCCCTTGAACTGATTACTGCTCACTTTTCACATCCTTCACTGTCTTGGAGAGAGCTTTTTGGGTTCATAAATTCTTTTCTTTCTGTTGTCAGACATTATTTAAAATGGGATTTACTAAGTTATTTTTGTATGAATCGATAAATAGTATTCAGTGTACTTGATATGGCCATGGTGTACCCGGTATAGCCCCCCAAGGTCATATCAGGAACCAATCAGCTTCCATAAAACTCGTATGATTAGGAAAGACAGGTAAGAGATGCGTCGTCAACGATAGCACCTATCGAAAGAGCATTAAAATCTGAGTATGATGCAATAGTTTTATTGAGAAAATTCTCTAAATAATATCCATGGAAAAATACAGACATAGCCAAGCAAAATAACAAGAAGCACCTCGTAAAAAAACAGTGGCTACTCAAGCATGATCTATCGGATTTTTCTAGTACTTTCTTTAGAAAAGGTACATGGTCATATCAAAAGCATGGTTATGACAGGATGAAGTTACATCAAGTACAGTGTGGTCCAATTTCGATGGGATTAAATGGGTAACTTTCTTATTAGCCCAGATAAATGAAAACGGCTGAGGTATTTGTGGCCTTTTTTATGCTTGTTCCATTACCGTTGCCAGAAATAAGCTGCCAGCTTTTGTTTTTTCCCTAAAGAGAAAAAGTGAAAAATAGCCGATTTCTTCAATTTGGTGTAACTCCTTTATTTTCGAAGCTAGAACAAAATCATTTAAGCATTGTTGAGGCACTTTTTAACGTAGAATTTAATGCCATCAGTCGTTGTTTTATAGCCCTGCTCTGTAACTCAAAATTTAATTTTTTAAATGGACCGATTCCATCAATTTGCTGTAACTCTTTTATTTTCAAAGCTACAACAAAACCGTTTTAGCATTGTTGAGGCACTTTTTAACGTAGAATACAATGCTATCAGTCGTTTTTTTCTAGTCCTTTCCATAACTGCGCTGTAACTCAAAGTTGAATTTTTAAATAGACCATTCAAGAAATTAAACTTTAAGCATTAAATTCTATGTTATAAAGTGCTTCAACAATGCTAAAACGATTTTGTTGTAGCTTTGAAAATAAAGGAGTTACAGCAAATTGAAAGAAGCAGTCCATTTAAAAAATTCAACTTTTGTGTTACAGCGCAGTTATGGAAAGGATTAGAAAAAAACGACTGACGGCATTGAATTTTACGTTAAAAAGTGCTTCAACAATGCTTAAATGATTTTGTTCTAGCTTCGAAAATAAAGGAGTTACAGCAAATTGAAGAAATCGGCTATTTTTCACTTTTTCTCTTTAGGGAAAAAACAAAAGCTGGCAGCTTATTTCTGGCAACGGTAATGGAACAAGCATGAAAAAAGAGGCCACAAGTACCTAAGTCGTTTTCATTTATCTGCGTAAATAAGAAAGTTACCCATTTAACCCCATCTAAATTGGACCACACTGTACAGTATCCAAATACAGATCACTTACCTTTGGACGCACTAATATCATAATTACCACCAAATATATACTGTTGCTGTTGCAAGTAAGCAGAAACTGCCACAAATTATTAATAATAACCTTTTCAGTCATGGTGGGATTTTCTAGGAAGTATGAGTGAAAATGGAGAATGGGATAGCCATACCTGGTTTAATAGCAGCACCTGAGCCAACCACAATGGGAACCTTGCTGAACGAGTTTAAAACTGCCACGTTAACATCAAGTATTTGCGAACATGGAAGGCATTGCCTGCGGTAACTTAAGAGTTACAATTTTTTCTATCTTTACATGCTTACTTGTAAATCGTTCGAAGCGACAACTAAAGCAATAGATAAAAATGTTTCTAAACAGATGCAGTTATGTCAGCTAAGACTTTTGCTGTTAACTATTCCCAGAAAATTTTGATTTTGCCTATTTATTTCTAACCTCTCGTAGAAAGTGTTTTTTTTTATGTACTCGTAGATACGGATATCTGATACTAAACCTGAACGTAATTAGAAGAATCAGTTCAAATTGTACCAGTTGAGATATATTTTTAAAAATTATAGAAAGACTCCAGAATTATTAAAAATCTTAAAAGCTTTGTTTAATTGTATCCCGAGATGAATGGGATACGATAGAGACAAAAGGTTCAGAACAGCCATCAATTATTCATCGGAACATGGTTGTTTTGCTGAAACAGGAAAAGAGCACTTTTAAATTCTTGAGTTTTTGAACTATTGCATCTACGCGACCGACGCTACGTAAGGGTTAAAGATTTGTTCGATGCTGTTGGTTTCTCTACCCTCATTCATATTTATGCATCAGTTTGTCACAAAACAGTTACATTTCTATAGTTTGAGGTTGATTGGAAAACTTTTCAATGTATTCTGAAGAACGAGAAGAGATTGCAAACCTAAAATTAGACTCTATCTTTTTTGTTTATTTCAATTACAGTGACTTTTTGTTAAGGTAATAGAGCAGTAACGCTTAGCGTTGTGTATGCATTTGTTGTTGCGAGATACCGAATTTGCATCTCACTGATTTGCTGAAGTTTTTTATTATTAATTAGTTAATTAATTATAACTTTAACTTTTATTCTTACTCAATTTTCATTTAAGTGGCATTGTGGATGAATACATCTTTGGAGAAGATGAATATAGGAATGTTTACATTAGTCTAAACTGTTTAATAATGTAAAGTTTTAGAGTTAATGTTGATATTAGTGGACGGGTCCTTGGGGATAGCCCCTTCTTTAATTAGCATGAGAATAAGGGAAACTAAAGCCACTAAGGGAGACTGTGTATATTTAATTGTAACATATATTTAATGTTAGCAACTAGCAAACCGACCAAAGGGTTTTGTAAACAAAATTATTTTAATAAAATTGCTCAACTATAGATTTTAAATGTTAGGTGTAGTGTATAAAATGATTAACTTTCTAAACTAACTTTCTTATTTTTTGTATACTAATAACGCTACTTAAAGATATTTGTGATTAAATGACAAACGCGTGGAAACCTTCATCTCATGCGCTAATTTTAAAAAAGCAACTTCTTTAGAAAAGTTATAAAAGAAATTCAAAAGAAGAGTATCTAGAGAAAAGAAAAAAAAGGAGCAATCATTAATTAAAAATAATTAGGGTTGGTAGTGCGGCATGTAACAGCAGCCAAGAAAACACCATAATTTTAAATAACATAGCATAGCTCTGGAATTACCGTTCTCTTTACTCGGGCAATTTGAACTTTTCCCGCGAGTGTAGCCTATCATTGACCTTATTTTCTTGCATTCTCCGGCCTCTCCCTTGCCCGCTATTTCCCCCTGCTGATGTGCTTTGATGTTGCAATAGACTACAAATTTGTTTGTAAAACCCTGACGGACTGGAGCCACAAGCAAAATAATTTCCAATTTATTTGTAGTAGGAAGCGGCTGGTTAAATAAACCGGTATCAGTTTTAGTATAGCATGCCGCAAAAGCCACCAGCATTACCATTATAAATCAACAACGTTGTTAAACCCTCACCTTCTACGCACTAATTACTGGCAATTAATTACATAACACTGCTTGAGCTTCGCAATTATACTTACAATGACATAGAGAACTTGCATATATAATTCACCACTTCATTATACTGTAACCTCGCTAATTATTTAACCCTACGGCAACAATTGTCTAGATGAAAAGACCTGATAATCAAGTGTGAACAAACAGAATTAATTACGACTGAATCCTGACGGCATGTTATCTTGTCAGTTCAAAAAATATGACGTACTGGCTTTCCCGAACTAGGTTTACGCACATTTCTCGTTTGCTTTTTGTTTATAAACAGAAATTGTGTAATTGAAGGTTATGAGCAAATACAGAAGCGCTACTATACTAAAACCACTGCGGGAAAAATAATTATAAATTTGATTGTAAATTAGTAAAACAATAATAATAACGAATAGCTTACCAGGATTTTAACTTTAAAATAGCCCACCTCTAGTATGTTTTCTTGTAATGACTACATTATAGCGTCTCTATTGGAATAGAATTGCAAGAATTATTAATTTTGTCAATTTAAATTTATTATTAAATACGCTACATTCTAAATCTACTTTTTATATAGTAAATTTTTTCATCTAACAAAGTGAACTTGAGAATGTTTGCTTAAAAATTATGTGAAAAATAAATTATCCCCAGTATTATCTTACAAGAGCGTAGTCTTACATAATTATCCTTACTTTGTTGTTTTTATTTTCTAAATTTTCAGTTGTTATTTATTTTTTAGGGATTTGCAGGAATTACATGCAAATTTGATGAAAACATCACCCATAAATCTGGAAAAGAAATCCATTAACTTACAAACCCAATGTCCTCTAGTTTACCAGACTAGACTATCAGATGACGCAGACAACAATTTTTGTCTTCTCTGTATTACTTTATTTTTTAAGGCAAGTTTTCACCGATTTTCATTTAGTTGTACAGGGTATATTAAAAAAAAATTCAATTCTTAGTATCAAGTTTTGATGAAGAAAAGGCAAATAGAATTTACCTTATTACATTACTTTTTTGGTTTTTTTTTTAACAAGTTCTGGTTATAATAAATTATAATAAATAATCGATTTCTATTGACCGAATGATTTTTTCCTTATGCATGCTCAATGCCACCGTCTGGCAAGTCTGGGAGTTAAATATTTAAATTAAGGGATCATTAACATGTAACATCTTTTAGAAATATTTTTACTAGCATCCAAACCATCCAAAACACTTGAGGTTAGAGAATCTTTTACTATGTGCATGTAGATTACTAGTGACTTATACTATGTTAAACATGGTTTTATTTCTGAGGTTATTACTATACGAGGTGCATGGAACAAACACGAGGACGTTATTCTACGGTAAAACACAAAATTTTTCCCAAAAACGTTTCTTGGTGGAGCTACGCTACCGTAAAGCTTTTCTAAAGAAAATGATTATTTTTTTATTAGCTCTACAACAGCTTCTGCTGCAGTAACAAATTTTGGTATACGTGCACTACTTATTAAGGTCTTTATTTGTACTTGATTTGGAAACACTGATTTTGTTGCAACAGTGGTTTTGGAGGTAGAGGGCCACTATAATCTCCAGAACTCTGTGTGTCTGGAATCTAATGCAGCCATTACATAGCCTGTTCCATTTGGAAAAAGGTCTTGTCTCTTAAGTCATCCCCAAAACCTATTAGAGCTTCAGATGCATATTTGTATACGAGGTTTGCTGGAAAGATTCCTACAAATGGCTAAGAAAAACACAGGCATAATTTAGTAAATAAGTTTATAGTTTTTCAAAATATTCGCCTTTAGCATCAATACATTCAAACATTTCTTCCAATCTGAAGCTGGTATCTCAGAAACCAGTCGCCTGAATGCCTCAACAGGCGAAGAACAACGCTCAGCACGCATCTTGTTTTTGATTGTCGGGAACAGAAAGAAGTGCTAGATCAGGCAAATACGGATAGTGCGACACCAATTTCACTTTTTCACTGCTAAAATGTCGACAGTTTATGAAGCTATGTGGGCACTTCCATTGCCATTGGATTGTTTTTTCTGATTTCACGGACGACTTCCGGCAAACAACTTGTTGTGTACCAATCAGCGTTTTCAGTTTTTCCGTCATCTAAAGCTATAATTGCCACATGTCCAGAAATACGGAAGAAGCAATCGATCATTTGCTTTGCAACACTTCGTGAACGAATAGCTTTTGTGGGTTTTGATTCACCTCGAAACATCCAAACAGTGGATTGTTGGTTAGTTTTTTAATCGTATGAGTAGATCCAACTTTCGTCACCAGTAACAATGTCGTACACTAAATATAAATGACCACAGTTGAATTTCTTTGACATTAGTTTGTACCAGTTCACACGATTCTTTTTTTGAGTTCAAATTATGTGGAATCCAGCGATTGTAAAGCTTCCGTACGTTTAAATGATCGATGTCGATGTCTAAGGTGATCCCTATTTTACGGTATGTCACATGCAGATCTCGCTCATTTATTTCACGCACAGCATCAACGTTAGTGGCAACAACAGACGTGGATGGACGACCTTCACGAAATTCATCGCTGAGAAAGGAACGTTCCCGCTGGAACTCAGCAAACCAATTATACACAGTTCTGTTCTATGGAGCTTCCTCACCAAAAGACGCATTAAGCCGTTTGGTGCATTGTTTAGGTGTTAAGTTGCTTTGAAGATTTACTACTTCTTTCAAAGCGCTATGTAAACAGACCTGGTTAGCTTGGGTACGAACTGTCAACTGAATTATAGATTAAAAGTGACTATATTTTTTAATTTGACAATGTCACAACGCTAACACCACCGGAAGTACACGACTGCAGAAACTTTTCGAGCGAACCTCGTAATTGTGTTTGAAGGAGGCAAAGTAACGATGTTCACCAAGAGTCGTCTAACAACAACAAAGTTATACTCAACTTATAGTGGGAATTATATGATCATAATAAAGGAAAAACATCCTCCACTAATGAGTCCTTTCTTTATTTATGATATAATTCTCACTATAAGTTGAGCACAACTTTGTTTCCTGTTTGGAAACATTTTTATTGAACGAATCGACGTGTCGGGTCAGCCGTTCTATTTTAGGCGTTGCTATTAGATGGCGCCTTAATATTTTCACGCTGTTAATGTTATACTTGTTTAGTACATAACCAGTATGAAGCGCGCAAGCATTGACTCTCATTATCCTCTACCGATGAGTCCAAACAAGGACGAAACGATCGTCTGGAGGTATGTTAGTCAATGCTTGCACGAATTTGTATTTGTGGGAAGACTATATGCATCTTCTGGATGTTTTTCCTTTATTTATGATCATATAATTTCCACTATAAGTTAAGCACAGCTGTTCACTTCAGGAACTTGATTATCCAGAATAATTAATAATAGCAGGAAGCAGCGTATGTGCGGTTTGCGCACCCTAAACTGAACATCCCCACCCAGGGTGGTAATATGAGCGGGTGCTGCGACACCCCGAAGAAGCATTAGAAAATAAGTAAACAAGTAGACAAGTGGTAGAAGTAGGAGATGAAGTGTAAATAGTTATTCCTAGAATAAAGCATACAACCCACCGGGTTTAACAATAGCTTTGTTTCCTGTTTGGAAATATTTTTATTGATCAAAATACAGAGGTTTGTTTTAATGGCAGAATCAAAACAGATGTCAAGGTCGTATACTTGTTGGCAGTTACAGTTGTAACGTTATAAAGTATACTGTATAAATTCAATGAGAGATTGCGGGTATATGAAGACAGAGAAAGACGAGGGATACAATACTTTCGTATGGTATCTATTACAAAAGAAATTGGGGTGAGTGGAAGCACATTTGAATGTTATAAAAAATAAATAAATAAAGGCTTCTGTACTTTTATGAATCAGGAAGTTCTGTGTATACAAGATCTGCAGAATTGAATTTGCAGTATATGATTAAATTATCAAATATATTGGAAAAAATGTTTTCGTGAAGTTTACCAAAGGATTCAATTAAAAGAGAGAGAGGTATTTCACAAGGAAGAGGTACGCAAACAAGCGTATTAAGCAAATGAGTTTATGGCATGCGATGAGTAAAGTGTGTGAAGAAATAGAAAAACTGTAGTACTTATTATTACAACGGAGAAGCAATGAAGACGTTAAACAAATAATAGATTGGTTCATCCCCCCATTAGCGCCGTTCCTAGGATATAAGTCGTCCGTGTGCAAGACTATACTCGCCGCCTTTTTCTATTTTTTAACTGCCAGTTGTTAGATTTTAGCACAATTTTCGATATTAGACGAAATGGAATTAGACAAGGTGTAATTAGATGAAATGGGAAAGATTCATTGCATCACATACGATCCGATCCCATAATAAGTTGGCCTGATGTGTTTCTAAAAGAGCTGTAGCAACATCGCATGCAGTTCTTTATTCCTACCTTTTGTTACTGTACTGTCAAAGTTACATGCGGTTGCAGGCATTTGTTTATGACTAACTGAGTTTATTAACACGTATCTTAAGTGTTGCAAGATAACTAAAATTAAGTAGAGTCTAATAAAATTTCTATTCAAGAAAATCTATTACCCGGTGAAATTAAAAATCGTTTGAACTACGTTTACGGTCATGCTCCCCCTTCATATAGCACAGTGAAGAACTGTGTAAAAAATTTCCATTTTGAGCGCGAGACCGTGGAGGATGTTATACTTGAAGGATGACCGGTTGAAGTGCTCACATTTGAAACAATTTCCTTTACTGAAGAGCAAGTGTTGAGTGATCGGAATTAAAAGTAAGAGAGATTGTAGAAAGATTGGGGCTTTCGAAGAGCAGTGCTCATCGCACTTTGCAAAACCATCTTCGCATAAGTAAGATGAATTCAATGTGGGTATCGAAGCTTTCGTTAGCGTTTTAGAAACACTAACGTCCAATGTGCTTTTGAATTTGTAGAGCGGTGTGTCAAAATCCCCAAACAAATAATTGACCAAATAGTGACCGGGGACTAAACGAGGGTGCGTAATTGCGATTCTGAAAGCAAACGCGAATCGATGGAGTGACGTTGCAAGGAAAATCACCTCCAAGAAGAGAAAGAGAGTTGCAATAAATCCAAAAGATCATGTGTACTATTTTCTGGGATTCCCAAGGAATTCCCAAGAAAGAGATTCTACCGTAAACGAAGCTTATTATGCATAAGGAGCCTGCCTCGGAAAGTGTGGGCAGGATAAAGACGGGTATAAAAAAGTTAGTAAGGAAATGATTAGCTATACAAAGGAAAGGAAGATAAAGAAGCCATGGATCAAATCCGAAATGGTAGTCACAGGAAAGCTAACAATGAGCTTAGAAGGATTCCAAACAAGGCGAGGGATGATTGGTTTGAGAATGAATGCGAGGAAACAGAGAAGCTGGAAAGAGGTATGACATTCTTTACAAGAAGGTTGGTTCTATTCGCTAGGATGGAAGGAAGGAAAATTTTATAAAGGAAAATGAGATAGCTGTAGAGCAAAAAGAAAGAGTGTTACTAAAGAACGAAAAAGATGTGCTAGGTGGATGAGAAAAGTACCTGGGAGACCTATGTGGAGCCAGAGAAAAACGCAAGAACTGGAAACGGAAAGAGAGTAAGACGTAGAGGAGGATAGTATGGGAGAAGGAAGTTTAGAAATGGAAGGAGATGAAAGAAGAGAAGGAAGAGGAGTGGGCGGGATACCAGTTGAGCTGATAAAGTGCTTGCAGAGAGAAGGTTTGAAGAAAGTAACATAGCTCTGCGTTATGATTTACAAGAGTGCACAATGGTCAAAATTTTTCTTCCAAGAAGAAGGATATAAAGAAATGCGAAAAATACCCCACGATAAGTTTGACCACACTTGCAGCAAAGATACTGTTGAGGGTGCTAAATAAAAGGCTAACTAAAAAGATGCAATAGATGTAGTACGTACGATTAGAGAAAGCTATCTTGAGAAGGGAAAAACTGTGCATCTGTTTGTTGTTGATATTGAATAGGCTTTTGACTGTGTGCGTTGGAAAAAGCTGATCAAGATATTAAAAAAAAGTGGATTGGAGAGAACAAAGGCTCATAGCAAGTTTGTATAAATCAGGAAGCGACCATCAGGTTGAGAGCTAAAGAACAGGATGGTTCAACATCATAAAAGGAGTAAGACAAGGATGCCCACTGTCTGTAACAAGTAGAATATGTGGTCAAGCGGTACTGGAAAAAGGAAAAAAGAGTAAAAGTGCAAGGAAGAAAAATAGTAAGTATAAGGTTTGGAGACGACATGGTATTGTTTACCGAAACTACGAAGAAGCTAGAAATCATTCTCCAACACCAGCATGATAAGAGGAATGAGTTCGGGCGGAGAATAAATGTAAAGAAGACGAAAGTAATGAAGATTAGGGGGAAGGATCTAGATCTAAGGAAAAGGTGGGTGAAGTGTCTAATAAAGAGTGTGTTGCTGTACGGGAGTGAGACATGGACACTGCTGAAGACAGGACAAAGTTGTGGAAAAGACTATTAGGCATTAAATGGACAGGCCGAATAAGAAATGAGAAAGTTTTGGAGAGCGTAGAGGAGCAAAGGGAACTATTGGATGTTGTAAACAAAAGGGAAAAGAACTGGTTAAGACATGTACTGAGGAGGGATAGCTTAATGAAAGACGTCTTAAAGGGTTTTGTGGGAGGAAACAAAAGAAGAGGAAGGAGAAAGTTGAAGATGCCCGACGAGCTGAAAGAGGAAGGAGAGTGATATGTTGGTATGAAGAGAAGAGCACAGGAGAGGACAGTGTAGAGAAGTCCCTAGGAAGGACCTGTGGAAACACAGACAACTTTTGATGATGATTATCCATCTCTTTTGTATAGGCTGAGAGAATGTATTAAAGAAAAATTCCAAAGAAAACCACACAGGGGTGTCCTGTTATTTCACGATATTGCGGCTGTCCACACAGCTGCTGTTGCAAAGCTGCCATTAGCGAATAAACTGCCGTACAGTCCAAATATGGTCCCTACTGATTATTATTATTTACTCCTAAATTTAAAGAAGGATCTTTGTAGGAAGAAATTTTCAAACGACAGTGACCTGAAAGTAGCTGTCACTTTGAAAGAAAAGATCCCGACTACTTTTATAATAGGCATTGAAATGTTAATTCACAGATGTGAAAAGTGTGTGTTTTATCTCATTTTATCCCGTACAATCTTGCCAGCTCAATTCAGTAGAATGGGACCACCTTCGTACATATATCTAAACTACAAACTGTATAATAACCATTTGCTTTTAACAGGTCACAAAATATTTGCAAAAAACTGTTTTTCCATACCATATAAGATTTTTGGCAGGTGTAGTATCAATGGGGACTTTCGAAATATTGTTTAAAGCGGCGGAATAAAGGTCCATGGGAAAATTTAGCTTGCTAGGAATTTTTTCGCAGATTTGCCATATTTGAATCTAATATTCTTGGGCTACTATAGATTTTATCTCTGATCTTGTTTTGATATTATATTAAGAAGTATTTTGCTTATGTATTCTAAAATTTCATTCATTTTTTATTTTCCATAGTAAAACAATGACAAGAACAAAATTATAGGAAAATAAAGATGAAGCTGAAAGTAGTATTTCACCCTTATATACAAATATTTGTTAATTCCTGAACAACCGTCGCGTCGCAGTATTATTAAACTATGTTTCAAAGAGTTGAGGTTTTGTGGTTTACCCGCAATGAGCGTGTGAATTTTACACGAGTAGAATGTTATTGTTTAGGTTTTGAATTTAACATCATGCAATAAATTGTTAAAAATACCTTTCTTACACCAACAATTTTTTTGTCGTTTACAGCATTGATTCTTTTTAATTTTGTGCTATTAATGTTTAAAAAAACTGAACTTTTACAGCTTTGTTATAGAAGCATTGAAAAGACTAATTCTTTTATTGTCTCCTTTGCCTTTGTATATTTTAGGTAAAGAAAGATCTTTTAGCGAGTTTGTGTAATGTAATACATCAGCAGTCTCAAGTATCTTTCAAACTTGACGTTTTACCAAAGTGTATTATTAATGCTAAATCACTGTTTAGATTTATTAAGCAATAACCTCATAATATTAATTATCGCCATATTATGTCTACTCCCTCTTTTCTCTCATTAAATACTTCAACGATCTCAAGGGAATAAGCCCCCAAATTAATAAAAACGCCTACCGTCCTGCAGGTATTCCACCGGGATTTTAAAACGTCACTCTGAAAAGCTCCTTTTAATAAGGAATTGCAAACTTTCGAATGAAGTTAAAAGAAAAAGAAAAAACACTCTTCTTGCGAAATTAAATAACTAGGTATACTTTCCTTAGTTAAGAACATGCAAACAGAAGGAAAATTCTCTTTTTAATTATGAATATAAATAAGTACCTATTAATGTTTTGCAAGTATTGCTTCCTGAACAAAAGCGTTACAGGAAAAATTAATTATTTGACTTAAAGTTAATTAATTTAAAGTCTTATCTGTTGAAATACAAAAATTAATTTTAAAGATTTACTACTAGTAGATGGTATATTACAATAAGAACCTAAAGAATCTTTAAAACCTAAAAAGACATGCCACGCCTTCAGCTGTCCTGTTTACTGTACAAATGAATTTTTATAACCATTAATTTATAAATGTCACCCGCAGAAAAGCTGGCGTCATAATTTTAGAAAGAAACTGATTTCTTACAATACATCTGAAACTTTTCTTCTTTTATAAAGCAGGATTACCAAGGAGGACTTTACAGATTACCTCTATTTATTGTTTTTTTTTCTTCCTGTTTTTTCTTGGTATTTGGATATCCGAGAAGTATATTTCTAAATATTTAGTCAACACTTTATTTTCTAAATGGAACTACTTTATCCTAGCATCAGAATCAACTTCATAAGTATTAGTAGATAGTAAATACTTAATTGATTTATTAAAGGAAGGAGGAAGCGGTAAATTTAACAAAAGCATTAAACGTAGATTTAGAGAGTTGGATCCTGTTGCTCTATCGTTATGCTATAAATAATGTAGACAACATTCTTGTGGGGTATATACTACTACAATCTGAGCTTCATATTGGAGGTTTATCAGTTTAATAATCCTGCAATATTAACACTGAAAAAACGTTAATAACGGATTTGCAGCTGATACCGTGGATAAAGAACGTTTCAGCTTTTTAGAGTTAAGTTTGGTAAAACGTGCTATGGGAATTATTGATTTTTGTTGTTACATTAGAAACAGAAAAAGGGGAAATTAATTGAACGTTTTTACTTTTTCAAATTCGTTCTGTAGTAGTGTAGATTTTTTTTTATAATATTGTTCAAATCTGGACTTTTTTATATTAATTTTTTGATATATGATTACATGCTGTAATTTCTTTAGTAATTTTTTATTACAAAAATTGTATAAAAATTGCAAAGTTAGATAGAACTCAAATAAAGAGATAACTTTGTAAATACGAACCGTTTTTCCATTTTGTTTTTGTATTATATTTCTATAGGTTCATTAAATAAATTACTTAATTCCCTACTATTATTATATTTCTGTATCATTCAGCGTAATATACAGGGTGTATTATTTCAGGCAAAGAATATCGACGCTGCTCGATTCTGCATCAAAACTGTGCAAGAAACTCCAGTTCCAATTTGTTGTTAACTCTTCAGTTGTGAAAGTATTAAGAGTCGTATATTTTTCTATAATTTGCTTATGACTTCCCAAAATTATTAAATAAAAGTAACCACCCATAATTTAGGTACCAGAAAACATAAATCAATCATATTTTTCTTCTGTTTACCAGCAACTTTCTTTAAAATAGCTTTTACATAATGCAATTGCTTTGCTTTTTGTTTTTAGAAGCGATTGTAATACTGTATTTACCTAGAAACATTAATAATAACGACCTACAAAAATGTTACTAAGGTAATCACGTTAATATACTTATGACCTATTCTTACTCTACTTACAATTTTCATACGGCGTAGCGTTGCAAGTATTAAAAATTTTAAATGACCTATATTTCCAAAAATATGCGTTTAAGACGAAAATTGTCATAACACTGTTTGTTCTATTTTTCAAAGAGAATCGAGTGGTGTTAATACTTTCCACCTGAAATAATACACTCTGTATAGCCACTCGATTTTGTATTATTTCTTAAAATGACGCCCAACGTGAGGCATATACAAAATAGTAAATCCACTTTATACAATTTCAGGATAACTTATCATATAATTATGCAGGGTGTTAAACACAAATGGCGGAATAACTTCGCTGTCTGAAACTGAAAAGGAAAATCCTGTACAAAATGTTCGCGGATGATTTCCTCGGTAACCACGTCTGCCGGGCGTCCTGGTCGCTCCTCATCAAAAACGGATGTTCCCCCACGTTTAAATTCGTTGAACCAATATCTAACTGTGGTCATAGATGGCGAAGTGTCCCCATAAACAGCATCCAACTTTGCTTTTATCTCCTCGCATTTTTTCCCATCCAAAAACAGAAAGCGAATTACCGAACGATACTGCTCTTTTTCCATCTTAGCTAAAATCACGAAACACGTCTTACTCAAATGGCTGTCAAATCCAAACTAACCTATCAATCAGTCTGCAATTTGTTATACCGTCGTTTGATAGATGGCAGCACACGATGATAACACCAACTTCCCTCAGGAACGCCTTCTGTCGTCAAACACGGGTACTTACTGAACCGCTCTCGTATGAAAGGATATTATTAAGAGATTTTGTAAAGCAACAACAAATTTTAAAATTTTGTATTTTATTGAACTGAAAATTGATGCTTTCCACAAAAATCTTATCCATTTCTTGACAATGTTGTACGAGCACTCTGAGCCGACTCGTATTTGAAATTTTATATTCGATAAGTTACCACTGTTGGTCACTCTTGTTCTTATAATAAATAATAATTTTAGTTTTTTATAGGAACCATTTATTGGTAATCCGAATACTCGACAAGATCTTCGGATCGTCGTCAACCGTCAGCAAACGTATTTAGAAGATTGATTCGGCGGTCAAGTGATATAAAACCGAATTAATGCTAGTGTTCCGCAAACTGGTCTTTACCCTGAACAAGCAGAACAAATTTTACAAAGTGTATCTGAAGAACCTGGAAGTATTACAAGAGGAGTTGCTCGCCGATTTAATATTTCTTTTAAAAGCAGATTCTTTATATTTGTACCACTTTCGTACTGTTCAGTCGTTAACACCTAATGATTGTCAAAGTTGCATTAACTACTGCAACTAGCTACTGGGACAGATTGACCTGAACCAAAATTTTTATAAGCAAATGCTGTGAACTGATGAAGCAATTTTCTCAAGAGACGGCATTTTTAATTGTCACAGTACGCATCAGCAGGCTCACAAAAATCCACATTGTATGAAACTGTTAGAAACCAAGTTAGATTCTCTTTAATTGTTTGGATGGGAGGCAACATTATTGGATCTCACTTTTTACAACAACGCCCGAATGGATAAAATTATTTTCAATTCATTAATGAACTTGTAGACGATTTTCTACTCAACCTGCAAAATGGGTTTATCTGGATGCATGATGACGCGTCAGCTCATTATGTTTATAACTTCAGGAAACAAAACTTTTTCGTAGCTTTGGATAGCTCGTAATGGCCCTACATCGTGGCCAATGCTGTCCTCTGATTTAAATCCTTTGGATCTCTTCGTTTGGGGTTTTCGGAAGGAAAAGGTTTACCAGACAATTAATTGCTCCACAAACGCTTAGAAATGTTCAGAATGAAGTACCATCGCGAGTGACCGCCTACCTGGAAGCTAATGGAAGACAATTGGAACATTAAGTTATATCTTAAATCAAGTAATGCTTTCCCAAGTTTAAAACTTACAGGAAATTTGAATATTTTGCTCACGGCCGTTTCTATGATGGTTTGCGATCAATCCCATTGAATACTATATCATTTAACTGATATATGTAGATACATACCAAGTTAGATTTTCTAATTGACAATTTGGCGCGTCTTTATGACATTTATTCACCATAGAAAACTGTTTGAATCACGAAAAGACCATCACCGTGGCTAACTGATAATTTAAAGTTAATAATCAATGAACGAAATGCAGCACATGAAAAATATAAATTAGCTAAACAACCAAATGATTGAAATTATCATAAACAGTTACGTAATCTTGTAAATGGTTGCATGAGAAGGGAAAGAAAGGCTTATTTCGAGACTCTCTTCTGTTCTAACAATAGTAGCAGATTATGGAAGGTATTAAAGCAATTAAATTTTACAAAATAAGGTTCTCATGCCAGATGAACTGTCTAACCCTGAAGATATCAACACATATTTCACAAGTTAATACCGATAATAGTAACATTGCAAACTTTTATAATAATACTGTGTTCGAATCTGTTTGCCTAATTTTACATTTTCAAACAGTAAATGAGATAAATGTTCTCAAGATTATTTCAACAATCTTAAATCGAAGGCAGTTGGAGCCGATGGTGTAAGCATCACGATGATAAAACACTGTCTGCCATTTTTATTATCAATAATTACACATATAATTAATTTTTGAATTACAAATTCTGTGGTTCTAGTTATGCGAAAAAGATCCCCCGTTCTTCCTGTATCAAAACTATATATGCCTAAAGCCTTAAACGATTTACGACCAATTAGTATCTCACCTGTATTTTCAAAAATATTTGAAAGAATTATTGCAACATCTCTACGTAACCATATTGAAAGTAACAAAACAATACCTGATATACAGTCAGGTTTTAGACATGGATATAGTTGTACCACTGTCCTGTTAAATGTTTATGATGATCTAGTGATAGCAACTGAAAACAATATAGTTACAGTTTTAGCACTTTTAGGTTTCTCAAAGGCTTTTCATACAGTCATTCATGAAATCTTAATAACCTTGCAGCATTTTATTGGCCTTGGTGTCAAAGCTGTAGATCTTTTGTTGAATTATTTAAATAACAGACAGCAGGCGGTTAGATATCAGAGTAGAACTTCTACTTTTTATGTTATTACTTATGGTGTACTGCAGGGATCAATTCTGGGGATTATTTTATATATAATCTACACTTCATCTTTTCCGCTGTACTGGAAGCTTATTCTGTGCACTATTATGCAGATGACAGTGCATGTACAGTAAATGGCATTCTAGCTGCCTATGATTTAATTAACAAAGATTTGCAGAATATTTATTTCAAATATAAAGAACATGGCTTAGTGATTAATCCCCAGAAGTCGGCTACTATCGCTTTTGGAAAAATTGCGTCCTCCTTCCTTTTCAAGGCGTAATGCGAGTTCTTCAAAATTCAAAACATAAAAAATCAAAAATTATTATTACATGCAGCTTGTTTGTGCCACCGTATACCTAAAACAAGTTACCACCTTATCTCTACAATAATATAACTTATTGAACAGATGTACATAATCTTAATCTACGTTATAGGGGTTTACTTATTCCTTCTTTCCATAATACCAAACCTTTCAAGAGATTATTTTCTTACCAATTTGTTATCCTTTATAGCAATTTACCGCTATGTTATAAGTCTTTATTAGTCTATTATAAATGAAGAAAATGCAGCTGTAAATGGCAATTTTGAAGCTTCATAACTTTAAACTTAAGCTGAAAAATTCAAATTGATTTTTAAATTTGTTATTAGTAGATAAAAGCACTGCACAGATAATGCGTCATTTTTTTCCACCGTGTATACACTAAGGCATTCCATGAAATTATTGTGCACCATTTAGGTTTTATAAAGTGTTCATAAATGTTTCTGGGTCTTGTGAGCTGCGAAATCATGCTTGCGGTTGCATTTGCCGCCTTTTGAGGATATGTGTTAGAATGTTTGTCATGTTACACGCATTGCATCGTTGTTGTGATGGTTGCCTATTCTTATGTTTTTTTAGGGATTAAGGTAGTATCTCCGGTAAAATCCGGTCGAAAAATAAATTCTCATGTTAACGTAAAATAGTCCGATCATCAGTAGTCAAGTGTTCATAATTTTTGTCAGAAACTGTATACTATACTCAGACACTGCATGTATAAATATACACGCAACTACATGAGCCAGACACTTATTGACATACTCGTCTACTTACCAAGAAATGCTTAAACTTGCATATTTTAAAAATGTTTACCTTTTCAACTAATCGGGCAAAAACTTTTTTTTCTTATTCAAAATATTCATTATGAACTAATTTATTTATAAAGAAGTTGTTTTTTGAAACAATGCATAGAAAAGTTTTAAAGATGTGATGGAAATATGTAATTTTTAGTTAACTGGTATATTTAGTATGCAAAGCTTGTAGAAAGTGCCAACTTCAATCGCGAATATCTCCTGTACTAAGCGGACGAAAATTTCAATTTCAGCTATTTGCTAAGTAAAGGTTATTCTTTATGTGTACCCGCAATTTCATTAAATTCCATAAAAAAGTGGGTTTACAGTGATACTACCTTAAAGGTATTATATAAAAGTATCAAGTAATGTATGGAATTTAATTAAATTGCGTGTACACGTAAAAAATAACCTTCTCTTAGCAAATAGCTAAAATTAAAAATTTTAGCCCGTTTAATAGAGGAGATATTCGCGATCAAAGTTGACACTTTTTACATGATTTGAATGTACCGGAGATACTACCTTAATAAGTTAAATTTGGTTGTCAATAAACCTACAACTTAAAGTCTTGAAAAAGATTTCTTCGTACAGTAAACGCTATTACGTAGCCTTATGTTTTTTAAAAATTAAGTTAAAATTAGTTGTTAATAAACAATAATAAATAATAATAAACAAATAAAAAAAATAATAAATAAAATGTGGAACAATACAACAAATTTCAGCACAAGGTTTGTAATGTTATTTTATAATATTGCATACATATTATTTCATTTTCACCTAAATGTTTATTAAGCTGCTTACTTATTAAATAGTATTCTTTCAAGGTTTGTCAAGTTTTAATTACCATGTGTACGTGCTTTTTCGAGCAAAAGGCACAGCTTTATTTCTTCGAGTTCAGTCTGTGAATTCTTTTATCGTACAAGTAAAGAGCAAATTACAATGAAGATTAATAACTAGGAAAAATTCCATTCAAGTATATTGTACTTGTTCTTATTCGCTTTATAGTGTGAACCAAACTTCACTCGATGACTTAAGCACGTTCCGTTCTCCCGGCGCGTCGTTTCGTTGGCCCGACTTGGGCATTCTGTTTTGAGTTCCTGAAACAAGAACGTGGTCGCTTACTTGTGTGTGATAGACACTTTGCAAATTTTTGTTTTCTTGTAGATAGTTTTTCCTGTTGTGAAAGTAGTTCCGGGTTATTAAGAATATTTGCAAATGTGCGGAGGTATTGTCTTATAATATTTTATTTTTCGTTTCAACTTTGAGTTTATCTGAACCGGCCTTGGCGGGACAGTATCGAGGAGCGACCGTACTTTAAATAGTGTGAATAAAATTTTGTAGTTCACCAAGATTGTTTTGGTTTCTCTGTTGAAAATCTAGCATTTACGGAACGAAAGACCTTTTCTCGTTTATGTGTTTTTTTGTCTGTACCTGTAGCAATGGTGTTGACCAGTAATAATTATGGACGTCTGTGAAGTTCAAAAGACCTTTTGTTTTTGTGAGTGCAGCGCTTGACCGCTCGTTAAAGGGTTATTAAAACTTAAACAATTCACGCTATCGTTTCGTTAAAAACTTTGTTTATTAACTCGTGCTTCAAGTTTTCTGTCTGTTGAAATCGTCACCACCGCAGCAAAAGTCCAACCCTTGGGTCTGTCGAAGATACTGCGATAGAAATAAGGTATTGTTTATTCAGTTTCTTTTCTGAATTATTTTATTAATTTATCTGTTTGAGGAGCCTTTAAATATAGATATCCACGTCTAACGTTATACTGTACTAGTACATGCACCTATACACAGAGTGTTGTTCCTCTGGGTACTTATATACAGGGTGTTGGTCGATGAGGAGTTACGCTGGCGGGACATTGTTTTTTTTTGCTTTATAGCTTCTGGAACACTCTTGGTTAACCTCTTTATACCTGATTTGTTTTTTATGTTTGAATAAATCATTTTGCAGTTTTGCGGAAAGTTTATATTGAACCACACCCGTCTGCGACTTAAAGCTACTGGCTTATAACATCTACCGACCTTCTGTATTGGTATTAGGCCTCTTTTTTAGGTTTCGCCCGTTATGCTGTCAAACGATGTCAAACTTATTTAAGATTAGGTACAACACAATTCAACGAAAAATTATATTTTGCAAATATACTGTGGCTCCCACCAATACTTTTTTCAGAGACTCTGACTTTTACTACATACTTTGCAGTATAAGTACTTTACCATACAAAAAATATGATAAACTCATAACACGCATATTTGATGAAGAAATAATAGTAATGACTGATGCTTATTACCCCCATACAAATGTCCTGACGTTTATTGGCCGATGTGATTGCTTAATGTATGAAATTGTGTGGTTGACAGGTCTTTAAAATTGTTGCGCTGTAGTTTATGCAGAGAAAAGCGGTTTAACCAAGTACATCTTTTTAATACAAATGGCAATTTATTAAATGCAATTGTATTTATGGTTAGGTTGTCCAAACCACAATTCCTTAACAATTAGGTTTAGTTTCCGGTTTTAAGCACTAGCTTGTTCTGCTGCTCCAACATTAACAATGAGCAGCATCCAAGATTGCTTTATGGAATGTCCACCTCGCAATGATCTTTGTATTGACAAAACGCAAAGGAATTGATGAGGAGAGTGCTTGCCAATTGATAATGAAGACAATGAAGTTTTCAGCCACGTTATACGAGGGCTGTTTGACGGAAGCGTGACTTTCCGCTAGATGGCGCTGATATCGGTAAATCGAAAACATTAGCATATACGTCAGTCTTTTAGAGGCTTAACCTCCAAATTTCATGTCAATCTGTGAAATAGTATACATTTGGCAGTCATAGAAATCAATCAAGTTTGTGCTATTTTGTAAATATGGAAAAACGTGAATTTCGTGTTTTAATTAAACATTATTTTTTACGTGGAAAAACAGTGAAAGAAACTGAGGAGAAATTACGGAAATATTACGGTGAATCTGCTCCATCGCATGGAATGGTTTCCAAGTGGTTTAATTCATTTAAAACTGGCCGTATGAGCACTGACGATGGTGAACGCCCCGGGCCCTTACAAACGGTCACTACTAAGGAAATCGTTGACAAAATCCATAATATGGTAATGGCTGATCGACGTTTGAAAGTGCGCGAGAACGTTGATGCTGTTGGCATCTCAATCGAACGGGTGCATAATATTTTACACGAACATTTGTATATTAAAAAGGTATCGGCAAGATGGGTGCCGCGATTACTCGCAGTGGACCAAATGAGAATTCGTGTTCAACCTTCAAATCAATGTTTGGTCATGTTACAACGTAATCCAGTTGAGTTTTTTCGCCGATATGTGACTGTTGACGAAACCTGGATCCACCACCATACCCCTGAGACAAAGGAACAGTGAAACAATGGATATCACCAGACGAACGTGCACCAAAGAAGACTAAAATTGGTCACTCGGCTAATAAGGTCATGGCGACTATTTTTTGGGATTCTAAAGGCATAATCCATATTGACTATTTGGAAAGGGGTAAAACAATAACTGGCCAATATTATGCTGATTTATTGACCCGTTTTGATGTTATCTTAAAGAAAAAACGCCCACATTTGGCACGTAAGAAAGTGCTCTTTCATTACGACAACGCCCCATCTCATTCATCTGCAATTGCAACCGCTAAATTGGTACAATTACGCTACGAACTGCTTCCCCATCCACCATACTCACCGGATCTGGCCCCAAGAGACTTTTTTTATTTCCGAATTTGAAAAAATCTCTCGCAGGAAAAAAATTCGCATCAAATGAAGAGGTTACTGCTGCAACGCAGGCCTATTTTGACGAGTTGCCAAAAGAACATTTTTCAGAAGGCTTAAAGAAATTGGAAAGTCGTTGGACTAAGTGTGTAGCACTTGAAGGGAACTATGTTGAAAAATAATAAAAAAAATCTAGGCTAAACCTGTTCTTTATTGAAATGTCACACTTCCGTCAAACAGCCCTCGTATTTGTAGTGGATGTGATCATTTCATGCAAAATGCACATAGATTGATAAAACGTTTCTTTGATATACAAAACAAATCTCCAGGTTCATGTCAACGATCTGTCATTTTCGTGGCAGTAAACATTATTGAACATACCAGGAAGTTTATAAAATAAAACCATATGTATGTATACATCTGCATTTGCTAAGCATGTACATAAAACACTTTTCGTCCTTTTTAATTATTTTAAATTTTTTGAACGCCAGGTCTTTTAGTGAGGATGAAAGTATCAAACCCTTTGTCAAGAAAACTTAGTGGAGGAATAGAAATTTAGGGATTGATAATGCTGAAAATAGAAAAAACTCAAAACTAACTAAAATTAAATTTCATTTATTAAATCTTCTAAAAAAAGAGATAAATAACGAATGCGGACGGATCGAACTTCAGGCGGTTAAAAGATAGCGATACGGATGACGAGGTCCTCAATGGCTGGCAGCTGTTAGACTATTCAACATATGTCACCGGCGAGGCTGATCTCAGAACGCTGATAGTTCGATGTGCCCGCCCCAATGGCAAAACCTTATATCGGGGGAATGGTATCTGCTATACAATACGACGCACGAAGGAGTACGCAGTACCTCAGTGTGGGGAACAATTTACATTTACTGCACAGTACAGCGCAAGGGTGAGTAACCTCTTTAGGGTCTCGACCCGCAATACGCAATACCTCGGGAATATTGCAGTACCAGCGGAATGACATCTGAAATTCTAAGTGCTCACCATGTATTCGGTGAGGTTGCGGCAAGTGGCTTGCACCCACCAGACAGTACAACGCAAGAGTAAATAGTCTCTCTAGGATCTCGACCAGCAATACATAGTATCAAAGAAATACTGCTTATCACTGTCACTGGAGCAAAGCATCACCAGTGTCCAGGATCCTCTAGCACCACAAGGATAAGTACAGCAACTTCTCACCACCAACTTTTCACCAATACTTTCAGCGTATGGTTCAGGCTGCTTACTCTGGAGCTGGAAAGCAGGTTCTTCTTTTTTCTGGAGATCATTTGCTTCTTCCCCTTCTTTGAGTTCTGGAACTAGATAGAACTGCTTTTTCAAAGTTCTACTTTCAACTTATATACTCGAAATCAGTCAAAATGGACGAACGGGCGGCTGCTTCCTCCACGCATTCACGCATGTAGAGGTAAGAAATTTTACATAGCCGTAGGAAGAAGAACATGATAATTCATTTTACAAAATTTTTCAAAGAAACAGTTTACAAACTATACAAATTCAATATTGAAAACTTGTAATTTCACATTATACAATACATACAATAAATACGGAGTTATTCAAATACGATAATTAGCCTACCTGGTTGCTTTTATGCAGCCCAAATTACATTTCCAAAGGTTGCTTGCTTTTTAATTAAACTTTCTGAAACTAATTAAACTTGGTATGTTTAAGCAAGTGTATGTAGCTGTCAATCAAGTGATTGTAATAACCTAGTAAGATAATGAATTTAATTCATTGAAGGAAACGCTGAAGGCCATGTTGATGACTTTTATTATTCAATATTGCAATAATTGTAAAGGTAAAATCAAATGGTAGAACAAGAAATAGGCACAAACTTATGTACAAAATAATTTAAAAAAAAATATTAAAATCAAGTAATTGCTGGAAACGTTAACTTTCAATAGAATCTTAATACTTTACTTAGCGTTACTGATTTGATGTTTAACAATTCTGGACAGTGGTAAACCTTCTTTCAATTCCATTTTGGCTTACTTGTGGATTTCTGTTAAGAAACTAAAAAACAGTAACTTCTTTGATTGGGTTTCTTTAGATTTGAGAAATCTTCTAGCAAATCTTTCTTTACTCTTTTAAGCTCTACTTATATGCTAGTTCCATAAATTAAAATTAAATGTTCTAGAAGACATTTTAACTGTGCGTGACAACAAATACATAAATCAGCAGACTGAATTGATCGATATTGCAATTTTATTTAAAATTTTGTCGAGGTGGTCATGCAATGTTTAATGGGTTGCATACATAAAAATTCTTCAGGCTCATCGTCATATGTGAATACGCGGTATTTTAACAAAAATAAAATCCTGCTTAAACAATTTATTTACTCGTATAACAGAGTCGGAAAAATATCAAATAACAATAAAAAAAATTATTTAAGAAGCATAAATTCTGTGTATCGAACATAATTTTTATTACGGAGATTCTCAATGCATTTTCAATGTATTCAATGAATAAAAATAAACAATTAATACTACTTTTACGTGCGGCAGAATTATGCTGTTTTACTTTGCATTAGAATTTAAAAATGATAGAAAATGAAAAAAAATAAAACAGGACTTAAGATGCTATTCTTTTATTATCTCCAAGACATCTTTCTATGAGAGCTGTTTTTTAGTGTTGCATATGATCGCATAGAGGGTGCCACTATCGAAACGTCAATAATTAAAATTAATCTCGATGTTTAGTTAACCTATACCCAAAGCTTTATCAAGATGCGGCAAATGATTTAGCCACAGTGGATTTTTAAAGTTGACCAGTCGCCCAAAAAAAATGAAATTGAGTCGAGAAAATCTTCGTGTAATAATTTCTAGCAACTTTCAGAGAGGATTATCTTAATAAAAATGTCTCGGCGAGTTGGTTTTTATTTTTGGTGATGAAGCACCACATCAATCGACAATATCTCTCTGGTACTGCGAATTCCAGGTCTATCAAGGGTAGCAGTCGACCAGAAAAACATCGAAGCTCTGGGTCGGCTGATCAGGAGGGATCGATATGTGATATATAGCGAGATTGAGACATTCTTGAGCACTTCAAAGACCTCAATCCGGAAGATCCTGCATGATAAATTGATTGTGGAAAAGTTAATTTCCTATTGGATCACTTAATTTTAAAGGTGGCTCGCGTCAATTGCTTTGGCAAGCTCAAAACACGTTTACAGAATCTCGAGCAGTGATAAATCATGGACCCGAAAATAAACGTCATTTCGCTGTTTGAGTGTTTTAAGATTAGGAGAATCCAGCAAAACTTATGTGTGGCCGTAGTATGTAGGAGAAGATGGTCGCAACGTTTGTCCCCAAAACCAAATCATGTAGATTCCTTTACAAGATTGAAGAACGGCTAATGCCGATTTGTTTGTTTGTTTTTTTGCTGCTCCGACAAACCAACCTAGAACGATACAGCTCGAAAGACAATTGAGTTTTTAGAGAAGCAAAAAATGGAACTATTAGATCATCCTTCGTACAGTTCTGACGTTCCCAAAAATCAAAAACGGACTGCGTGGTCAACAGCTCCAGTCGCCGGAAAGAAGCAGTCGATGCTTTTAAAACGACAATTTTGACTGTCTCGACTTAAATACTGGAATAACTGCTTTAACAATTAGTTTGAACGAATGCAAAAGTGCATCAAGTTTTGAGAAACAATAAAATACTTTAAGTCGATCCATCAAGCAATCAAATCAATGTTGTATTCCGGTTTTCAAAGGGAACTGACGACCAGAATAAGAGTTCTACTTTTCTTTGAGGGATGCGGTGCTTGTTCTATGTTATAGCTCCACAGAACGTAAATGCAAAATTTTCAGAGAACTTGATGACAGTGCAGCAGTGCTGTGAAGCGGCGGTTCTTTGTTGTTGAAATGGGGAAGGCGTTGCTGACGGTTGTGGTGAAAGTCTGTTTCTGCATTGCAGGGGGTGTCAAGTAGAAGGTCCAGTAACTCAGGGGTGAGGCTATCGGCACTCCTCATTAGGACGGCAATGGTGTTTTTGGATCTTCTTCTTGGAAGTGGATATGGAATTTGAGAACATGTCCTTTGTTTTATTCTAATTCTTGTGAATTCAAAACGCATGTCTACAGAAGGAATCTGTGCCAACTAATACGTTGAAATTGGAACATCAACTAGTTCATGTTGCTTCAAGTTGTCAATCGTATAAGCTGAAAACGTTGCTTCGATGGGTATAAAAATCAATAAGAGGCGATTTCGGTCTTTATTATCTAAAATTGCTTATTTTCGAAATGTAAATGATATAGGTAATCCGTGAACCAATCTAAAATCTGAAAGATTAATTTGTGTACAGTTCTTATTTACATCAATTGTCCTCCGGACAGTCAGCCTACTATATTCCAAAGAATACAGAATTACAAGTACATTTGCTTGTATTATTTGTATTCTTTCATTGATCCTCAAGTTTCAGTACGTCTACATATCTACATTAGGTATTTGAAACTTGAAACTTTTTCCTATTTTTTTTTTAATTTCTGAATTCTTTTTATCTTCCTACAGTAATATTTGTTTATTAAGTTTTTAATTTCTTTGATTTCATTAATTTTCATATTATCTGGATAGCTAAGTAATATTAATACTTAGAGAGAAAAACTATTCTATTTGTGAATGCAGTTCCTTTAGGATTAGCAAAATTGTAGCTTACTGGCATTCCTTTTGTCTAATAATAATAGAATGTTTTCCAGTCGATACCCATGTAACTGTTAAGTCAACCTAACAAAGGCAATTATAGTTGTTAGTTCTAGTTTAACTGCAACTTATATCCACCTTAAGCAGGGAAACAATGCAAGCAAATTGAGAACCTTTAGCCTTTAATTTCCCTGAGGTATTACGAAATTAATTATAGCAATATAACTGGTAATAAAATTACGACTTGGGTATATCCTCTTATTAATATTTTAATAATTAATTTAATTGTTTCCTTTCCTACCTACCAGATTTAGTAAACTATGTTTAACAATAAATTCGCCTGCAGGAATTATGATATGTTCAACAATAGCATGAAATCAGGCTGTGTTTAGTTTAAATGTTTTTAAAACTTTCTTGTTATTAGAGTTGTCTAGTTTTTTGGGAATTGTTTCTCTGTGAAATACGAAACAAACATTTTGATTTTATTATACTACTGTAATGGAAATTTAATTTAAAACTTTTTATGGCTTAATTTAATTTTTAATTTGTTTTAGTTATTGTATTACATATTTTTTGATTAATCTCTCTTTAATAGCATTATCTAGAATAGAGTTGATCTTTCTTGATGTTGTTCAAGGAGTTTGTTAACTTCTATGCGTAGTCGTCCATCCTACCTAATTCGTTAATAGGGGAAAGGGGGGCAAAATGAGATACCTAGCAAATAACTGAACATAATTTTAACATAGAAGTTAATAAAGAAATTCTGCACATAAAAAACACCGTCCAGTACATATAACTTTATTATGAAAACACAAACTCTAATCAAAACTAATACGTTTTTCAAAAAAACAATTTTTATAATATGTCATTTTTCCCCAGCCCTTTTCCTTACTTAGTTTAGTGTGTTTGAGAAACTTTTTTTTACTACGGTCTTTCTTTTGGATTTTTAATTTTCTTGTTTTTAGCCAATTTTTAAAGTTCAGTTTTATATGGGGAAGATGTCAAAAGAGCAGTCTTTCCCCTTTTGCGTGAAACCCACTTATCTTGGCAACTGGAGTTATGGCTTTGGGACTAATGAATATGAAGCTTGCTTCATGTTCATTTGATAGACCTGGTTTCGAATTATCAAAAGATAGTTCTGATTCTGGTTCGGGTGTAGTCTCCTTGATCTTGGGATTTGCTGATGTGACTTCTGTTTCTTAAGGTAATTTTGTACTTTAATGGTTCGTATATCCGTCCCACTTGAAGGCAAGAAATCTGCATCTGTGAACACGTTATTATCAACCAGCCAAACTCCTGTCTTTTTAAATTCATTAACGGGGGTAGGTAATGTGGCTGCCTTAAGGTATGCCGCATTGAATAATTTTGTGATCTGCTGTAAAGTAAATACACGACCACGACGACGTCTGAGCCACTTTCGTACTTGATCTTCATAATAAACCCTGACTGGTTTCATAAAAGCCACATTTAATGCTTGAAGACAATGCGTTCAGTGGGAAGGGTAATAGAGCAATATGACTCCACTATCTCTAGCGTAATTTATGACCTCAAAGTTCTTTGTATGTGACGCATATCCGTCGAGAAGAAGGAGAATCTGGTTTTTCTTGGAAGCTTTTGGAAATTTTACAAATTTCTGGAACCAACAATAAAATAGATTCTTATCTATCCATCCACTCTCATTTAACTCTACCCATCTATCTGGTACTATCCCATCCGTAAACGCTTGCTGCATTTTTTCTACAGAATATTAGCATGAGGGGGCATGTATGCCCCTGCAGCTAAAAAACATATTTCGATAGTTATCGTCTCACCTCTCTCTCCAGAGGTTAGACTTGTCTTTTACCGTTGGTTGCTAAAATTTTAGACAGTCTCTTTGGATTTATCGTTATCCCAGTTTCATCCACGTGAGATGAGGTGATACTTCTTCACATTTTCTATAAGCAGCTTGAAAAGTTGTCCTACTGCAATCCTGTTGAAACTCATTGTGCGAGCGCTGGATGTTACCTCTGGTGTTCTAATTGATACATCAGGATCTCATCGTAATAGTTCCTGCATCCAGTTTTTTTAAGCACCTCGAGATCTTTGTTAAATGAATGAGCACAACAACTGAGCTCAGCTGATTGAAAAGCCAGGTGTCTGCATTCCAGCATTGTCAAACCGAACAACCTTTCTTCCATACTCTTCAGATAACTCACAGGTTTTCTTCCTTGCTAAAGCCTAAATGTTGGTTTATAACACCCTAACTTTTTCGTAAGAACATACTTAGTTGGAAATTTTTTTGCGCTTTTTTACGTAGCGCTCTAATGTAGTTTACGGCACGCCAAAACTAAGTAGAGCACGATAATAGCCCATTTGATCATTCAATACTGTTTCAGTACTCTTCTGCATACTTTCCCTTGACCATTTCTGCTTATCTGTGCGGCGTTCGTAATTAAACACTATCTGAAAATAATTGTGATAATTGTAAATACCACTTAACACACACAGCGGCCAAAATGGGGTACCCCATATTACCCTGCCCCATTTTGTCCAAAACGATTGTTAGAGGTTATTAGTCAAATTATTATTACTAGTAGACTTAGTCAGGTGGCACGTCTATTCACAAGTATATCTTAAATGTCCTCTCTTATATAAAAACCAGCGTAAAGGATTCATTGCATTGAACAATAACTTACCTTCAATTAAATCTTTGGCGAAAATACAACACAACTTAAGCTTACTCAACTGCACTCTCTGACGTACAGGCGTATTCTGGGATGTTGGCGCCTACTTTAGCTGATTTGATTAGCTTCTGTGGAAGATGGAAGATGGAGGCAGTTATCCTGAAAATAACATGGGTTACGCGCGTCTCTTCCCTAATGTTCAAAATATTTCTAACTTTTCCAATTTTGTTTTTAAATTTTATTCGAGTAAGAATTCTAGAAGGATATCGAAATATGTTGTCGAATGATTTTTTTATTTCAACGTCTTTGCAGTGTCATGGTTGTGCGTTCTCGACGCATGTGTATATAGTGTCTAGAATTTACTTGCAATTTTTTATAATAATGGCCTTTATTAGTTGGTGGCTAACATTCGCTTCTTCCGGATCATGATTCTAAAATTTTCAATTCAGCTAGTTAACCTAGGTATTTATCTCTCTGTGTCCAGCAAGGTAGTTGTTAGGTCTAGTTTAACTGCAAGTTATATCCACCTTAAGCAGGGAAACAATGCAAGCAAATCGAGAACCTTATTATATAGTTTGTAAGAATTCACCATAGAAAGCTGTAAAGGGTCACAAATAGATTTGTGTATTACCAAACAGTTTTGAGATTGGTTGGTTTTGGTGGTCAATTCCTGCCATACAGGTATACTTCGGGTTTCTTCTTTTTCTCTTCAACTTGCCAACGTGCACGCCATTTCTAAATAGTAAAAAGTTTCTTCCTCATCACTTCTTCTGGATTACCTTTCAAATTGAAACGTAATGTTTCAATATATATCATGTTCAAGAAGCTTTTCCTCAAACGGAAAACTGTTGTAGAAATTGTCAATGTATAATTAATGCATCACCCGGATTTAGTCTTCCCCCAGCTTTATTACTACTTTACTCACATGACCTATTCATGGGGATTGTCATCATTTACGTCAGTGTATACATGAAAGTTAACTGTGGTACCATCTAGCTCTATTAGCATGTAAAGTTTTGCACCACAGTTATGGCGCTTGTTCTAATGTATTGCCCGAATCCCAAACGTCTGCGCCACGCATCATGTTCTCGTCCAAGGAAAGTTACTTTCAAGGATAATAAATTGCAGACATCTTGTTGTTGAAATAATCAAGTACTGGTATGATCTTTGCAAGACCGTTCCAACTAGGCTCGGCATTATCCTTCAGCGAAAAAAAATTCAAAACCTCAAAAAGAAAGTAAACCTACTTTTATTTATTTGTTTCCAAAAAATTTGTAATTGAACGATTTATCCGGCAAGCTGGTAAACACGACAGTAACAGCATACCTGTCAAGGTCATGGGATCACTTCCTGGTAGTCGCGTTCTTGTGAAAGGTATTACTGTCATGTTATTAGGTTGCAGTGAATTATCTTTCCTTCTATTTGAGGTGTTCGCATTGGTATTCCCCTATGATTGGTACATTTTCTGTTATCACCATTCTGAAGCAATGGGATTGTCACAGAGATCTTGCAGTCCTCGGGTATCTTTCTAGTTTTTCATGTCAGGTTCATAAATTTCAAAAGCACTTCCTTTCCTTTTATATTCAAGTGCTTCACAATTTCAGGAGCGACGCGATCCTCTCTTTACCTTTCCTAATTTTAAGCTCCTCTATTGTTATTATCCCTGTTTTCATTTGTGCAGCGTTAGTTGCTATTCATCTTCCGATATGTCTTTCTGCACTTGAGTTGCTTCTAATAGCTGACTGAAGTGCTCTCTCCATCTTTTCATTATTTTCTTTTCTTCTGTCCTTATATTTTAGAAACCTGAATGGGCCCTCTGCTTCTTTTTTCGTGTTTCTAAGTACCTTATAAAAAATATTTCGTTATCCCCATAACTCTTCTCTATGAATTTTCCAAACTTTTTTCAAGATGTTCTTTTAGCTTGCCTTATTGCTAACTTTACACCTGTTCTGCCATTTTTGTATGCTTCATAATGTTCTCCCGTTTTATTTGCAAGTACTCTATCTATTTTTCTTCTTTGTTTCTTACTGCATCCTATACTTCAGTATTGCACCATTTTGTTTTCTTTTTAGGCTGACCACACTTTTGATTCCCACAAAATTTCTCTGCATCTTCCAATAGAGTTTCCTTAAACATGATCCACAAGTCTTCCAGGCCGCTCTCTTCCCTTCTTGTAGCACTATTCCCTATCTTCTGTTCCACCAGATTATAATATCTTTCTTTAATGTTCTCATTTAGTTTATATACGTTAATCCTTTAGTTAATTATTTTCCTCTTCTTTTTCTTCCTTGTCTTCCTCTCTAACTGCTTCTGTACCACGTTTGCAATAACCATGCAATGATCCGACTTTATCTCGAGTCTCCTGTACACTCTGGTATCTCTCACTCTTCTGCGGAGAGTTTTGCTTCCCACAATGTAATCTATAATTGATTTCTGATTCAAAGCTGTTTTTTTCCTGGTATATTTGTGAATGTTGTTATGGAAAAATAAAGTATTAAACATTGTAAGGTATTCAGCAAACAGAACTGCAACAGCCTTTCGCCATTGCCATTTCTCGTATCTTCTCCAGAACTGCCAATAACTTTATGAAATATTTGCATACAATTCCCTACTCTGCCATTCAAATTGCCCACGATAATGACCTCTCTAGGAGCCGTTTCCAGCACTCTCTGGAGATTCTCATAAAACTGTTCCTTTGCATCAACTAATGCATCTTCGTTTAGTGCTATTAGCTATTAATGTCAGTACACTATTGTCAACTTAAGTATCATTATTATTTTGCTGATAAACGTCTACTGCTGTACTTTACTTGACAGAACGCGGTTCACCAGAAAAGTGACCTTCGCTCTGCCACGTTTGTTGGGAATAGAGTTGTCCTTTTGACTTTGTCTCAGACACGGCCAACACGGATACTCCCATCCTTTCAACTTCCTCTACTAACTCAACTTTCTTACCAGCTAATCCTCTGATATTCCAAGTGCCAAATTTTAGAATCCCATTTTCTCGCCAAGTCGTTGCCTTAAAAATGTGTCGGGTTACACTTTTTTGTATTATTTTAGGCCCACTTTTACAATCATTGGATAATGTTATCGAAGATGTTATTGCCTTGGATAAAACTGTTGTTTGTCGTTTTCACAATTGTATTCTTGGCAATAATACCTTCAATAAAGTTATCCAACTATTGTAAAAGTGGACCTTAATCAGCTAAATTTGAATGCACAAGGAATTGGCCCGCAACATCCTAGTTAAATGAAAGGGCTGCTTTCTTAATAAAGTTGTCAAGCCAACTCCCCAGCATCTTCAAGAGTAGATGTTTTACTTTCAGAGACGAAGATACGAATTTCTCCGTTTAGTTGCAGCCGGGTGTCCTACTCCTTTCTCAACGCGGGCTTGGGGCCGGTTATAGCGGAGTTGAAAGTACGTCAATATATCGTTTAATTAACGTTATTTTATATTTTACCAAAATTATGTTGATTGGACTACATTAACGTATTTTCGACGTCAATTCTCGTCCTTGTGCACGTTGGGGAATAAAATACAGTTAAACACAAAATAAGTAATCGACTCCGACCGCAGCATTGCTCCAGCATTGAACGCGATACTGACGTTTTTTTTTTTGATTTTTATTTAGCACTCATTTCCTTATAGTCACTTCTGTGAGTTTCACCAAAAAACTTGACTTTATTCTAGTCTTATTTATGTTATCTGCATTACTTACTAGGTGACTCCTCTGATGGTGTTTTTCTAATGCATTTGTTTGTATGGAATCTTAACATACTTAACGTAGAAGTGCAACGAGGTTGTTGTCAAGGTTTGTGCTTAAAGGTGTGTTTCACTTGAGGTTGAGGGTGCTACAGTATCGAAAGACGACAAAAGTACTTTGATATAGAGACGAAAGCTGCGCCGAACACGATTTTGTGTTCTAAAAAAGATTTAATGTACTAAACTAAAGAAGACAATTTAGAGGGACTTCTGTCGCAGGATTTAAGAGTTACCTTTCTAATGGAAGCAAACTATATACGTCAAAAGCGAAAGTGAGAGCATTGGAGCTTGATATCAATAGACTTTTGCCCTGTAAAACAAAGACACTCAAACACCAATATGGAAAATCGCTTACCTAGATTCATATTGTGAAATAAAGATGCGAATGCGACAGACAAGTCTCCTTACAGCATAGAAGAGCACAGGGCCAAATTGGCTGAATTGGTTCGTATATACCACAAAACTTGAGTTGACAGATACTTGTTTTAAAATTAGTTTTCGCTAATAAATTTGTCTTTGTAGAAGTCTGTTTGGTCCCCATGCCTTACACTGTAATTACAACAGAAGACTAACAATTAACTTCTAGGATGTAGAGAAGATTTTCTAGGATCCCTTACAGAAGGGTACTCTGTGTCATATCTGTTCTTTTGTTATTTTGTTTAGGTTTAATTTAATTTAATATTTTTCAATTGCTTTCAAAATCATAGTCATTGCAGCGAATTATGGAAATTATAAAACTAATAAATTACTACAATCTTAAAAATATCAATAAAAGTTATCAAACCAGCAAAAAAACCCAATCTATAAAAATCCAGGTCAAAATGGGTCATCTAATAAAATTCTTTTAACCAACACGTAGTAATTTATAGCCTAGGATGTAACCTGAAGTCCGGGACATTCTTTATCAATCTATACTAGTAGAAGTAGCCATTAATCCTGTAACTCTGACAATTTTAACTTTGGTAGTTTGATTTTGGCAAAGCACAACGCAAGCAGCATTCAATTTTCCGAGTTCTTAAAGGCAACAGCAGCAACGACGGCAGCAGCAAACTGTTCCTTATTTTACAAGTAAGAGACGCTGATTGCTATGAAAGTTAAAAGCATTAGCTAAAGAGCTAAGAGTTCGCCAACTCTCTGCTTTTACGATGGCACTACTAACTTGAGCACCCACTAAAATTACAGTAACGAACCAAGTTGAGCTTATTTAATTAAATGTTTTGGTTAAAAAAATTCTTGAAGCCTTGGAAAATCATGTCGAGGCTTGACTAGAAAATAAATGTGCGAGTGAAGCCAAAAATAAAATTAATTTCTTACGAAACAATGCGTGTATTAAATTAATTTTCATCCGAATGTAATATTAAATTAATTAACGATTTCAATTAAAAAGTTTTATTAAAAGCAACCGAGAGGGAAAACGGTTATAAACAGAGTTATAAATCAGAAATTATGACGGATGAGATCTATATAAAATATTTCACTATTTTACACACTTTTCGTCCCTTACGAGGATTCTAAAGGTTCGTTTTTAAAGACCGATAAAACGCATATGGTGCCGGAAAACATATTGTTCCATTTTCAGCACATAGGTGAAGCCCTATAGGTCGTTCACAACTATTCGAACCTTGTCGCATGTCAAGTTATCACGCCCCGGGTTTCGAGGGTTACGATAGAGTACACGGTGGAAAACAGATAGGCAGCTGTAACAGCCTGCAGGTGTGCTCCTCCACTGTACACATATCTCACAATAAATTATTGATAGGATACATGACGCTCGTTACCCGTTACATATTTCCACGATATTGTTTGTTAAAACAGATTTCGTGTAGTACCTTAAAATTCATAAAGGTTATTTATTGGTAGTGTAGTATGTTTCAATTTTAGAAAACACTTTACTATCAGTTATTGATTCGATAATCATTTTCAAATAAATAAATATACAAACTATTTTAGTTAAGTCCTCAACAATAAATACTATGAAATCAAGAACGCTTTGGTTTAGTCGTTTTGTTGCCTAAGTAAACATAGGACTGGGTTGTAAATAACCTTATTTGTGATGTATCTACAATGCTGACAGGTCTAAACACCGAACTGAGAATTTATTTTACAAAAAAGTACAGAAGGAAGATCATATGCCAGCTTTGTACGTGACTTATCTCTGTTCGGGTTGTGTTTCGGAATAAAGTCAATAAATGCAACTTATTTGATGTCCCCTTGTTTGAGAACCCGAAGGACTCTTTAAAATTTTGGAAGTGAATATTTTTTTAGACTTGCTTAATTGCGTGGAGGAATTAATTAACAAAATTTGGTTAGTAAAGTGATGGAACTTCATAAAAGTGAAAATTGATGCTTCAATTTATCATTTTAAATTCTTCTTGCTTTTAAAACAAAACAATTAGCAAGCAGCAAATTGCTTTTCATAAGTACCTACATACTAGGTAGTTTTTAAAAATGAAATTCAACATATGTAAATCTAAGCAAATGGCTTCGTTAGACACTTTACATGTTAAATGTACTTCCCTGAGCTTCCTAATTTATAATGTAGTAAACAAGGGATGATCTGTTTACTCTAATAGCAGTCTCACTCTATTCTTGGTCTTTAAATCCATTTTTTGCCGATTCTTACTTCTATTAATTTTGTCGTCTGTCTTTCTGGTTTCTTTTTTGTTATAGGGCCAAACCAGTTGGTTCTCTTTTTTATCTTATTAATTATCATTTCTTGTCTTGCCACTTTATAAGTTCTTTTGTTCCGTCATCTATCCCATTTTTATGTTATCTTCTTTAAGTATTTTATTTCTATGGTTCTCAATCTGGTTTTGTGTTGTAGTTTTAATAAAAGCGTTTGTATGTTGTCTAAGACTTACTATTGTGTTGTAAATTCTCTTTTTGACTTTTCGTGATATTTTTCTTACTTAGCGTTATTTTGTTTATTGTCTAGTAAGTATCCCTGGCTTGTTTCGTCTTCTTGGCAGTTTCAAGATCGACTATAACGTCGTTAACTAATATAACTCGTAATATTCCACTTGAATTTCACTTTTTTGATTCTTATCGTCTACTTACTTTCATTACTTTTGCTTTTTCAATATTCACTCGCTTCATGTCTTTGTTTCTTTTGCCTATACATCTATCACTTGATGCATCTTTCTTTCCGTATTCGATTTCAATATTAATATTATCTGCATACAGCAAAGCTTCTATCTTATCAGGTTGTAGTATCCTATTTGTATCTTTGGAGTATTCTACTTTCATTTTTTTAAAATATCCTACCCATGACCTGAATTATCTTAATATTTGTTTTCATTTCTTAAGCCTTTCCCAAATCCTTTGTCTTTGTACCATATCGAACGCACCTGTTAAATCAATAAATGTATGATATAGTAACAGTATCTGTTTCTAGAGTTTTTTTTTTCAATTTTCGTATTACATTAGTGGAAACTTGTTCTCCTGTTTATCTCCTAATTTCTTAATTATCGTCTTTCTCAGTCGTTTTTCGATTATTCTTGTATATACGTTAGGCGCCACTGCACTGCTGCCAAACACATCGCCCTATAATTCTCACATGCCTTTCCTTCTCCCTTTTTGTTATTTGGTGTTATACTATTCATCTCCCAATAGTTTGGTATTTCATTATGATTTCTAGCTGTGCCCGATTTCATTTTAAATAGTAATCTGTCTCTTTCCTGTTTATTACCTTTAGATTTTTGATTACTTCTCATACCTCTTTTTTCTTCCGCCCCCCCTCCTCCATCTTCACCTTCTTCCGATGCTTCCCCTCTTTCTTCCCACAGAATTTCTTTTGGTAAGAGTCACTTTACATTTCCATTATATCTTGTAGTTTTGCCTTCAGATTTCCGTCTGCAACCTGTCACGGGTGAAACCAGGAAAAAAAACCTTATGCCTGTGCAGACTAAAATGTTGTTGCTTATAGCAGCTCAAACGTCGGAGAAGACAGGGTTTACAAAATAACTAAACATGAATTGGATTAGAATTTAATGATACAATAAAGAAATATCTCACTTATAACTTTAGGTACCAAGTTAAGGCCATCACATTCGTTGGTGTGGTTTCGCATCAAAAAACCTCAAGGTTAAATCTTAATTTTGTATTTTCTTGTACTTTCTCTTCTTTAAACATAGCCATATTGTACATGGTTGAAAAGCTCTTTGTATGACGATTTTAAAAATGTAAACATCCAATATGACGCCAATAAGAAAAACAAAAGTTGGATACGAGTACGTGAAATCTAGAAGGCCTAGCATTTTTTTTGAAGTCGTTTTGGACATCTTCATTAGTCGCTATTTAGTTTCTGAAAATATTGTACATTTATCTCTAATAACAAATAAATAAATCAGGATTTTAGAAAATGCACTTTTTTGGTTTTCACCCTGTATCTTTGAAACGGTGCAGATATTTTTTAATGTAACCATGGATTATTCACTGGCATATAAATACGAAACTTTTTTCCCATTTAACCAACCTTGTATCTATTACCGTTCTGCAATATCCCCATGTAGGTCATTCTAAACTGGACACACTGTATATGTATTGGTAAAATGTCCTGTTAGCAATAAACACTTTTTGACTTATCTTAAGATCTTATTATGTTTGCATGAAACCAATATATATTTATTTTACTAATGAGACAGAAAAGAACTACTTGTTCAGCATGTCAACGTTGCAGCCAAAATTATTTTTTGCTGTTAAATTACTTAAAATGCTTTCATCCACTAGAATATTATGTTTTAAAAATATAAAACACATTTTTTTAATAATTAGACACATACAGTGCTTTTGTAAGGTAGTGCATAAATTCTTAAAAAATTCAGGAGCGAACTTTCAGGAAAAACGCTCGGATCCATCGATTTTTATTTTTAAATGCGCATTTTTATACAAAAAATATTTATTCAGGGAGAGTCACGTAGGAGATATGACGTCATCGATATTGTTTTTAATGGCAACCCCTATATTTTATTACGGAATCTAATATTTTATTACGGAATCTAAAAGAGCACATTTTTTTACATACAGTAAGGTAATAATGGGTATAGGTCACATGAGAAAATTTTGAAGAAAAACGATATCAAAATTTCACAATATCAAATTTACTGGTAATGCAAAATTCAAAACACAACTAAATTAAATGTTCAGATTGTGTACCATTGGCTACCTGACAGTAGCCAAGACGATGAAAAATTCTCTCTGAATATTGTCAATAACTTCTGGAGATATACGACGAGTGAATTTAGAAGATTAAAGACAAGAATTTTTGAAGAAATACGACGAAGGGTTTGAGTGTTACTCGAATAAGCCTTTCTATATTTAGTTGCTCATTTAGGAGATTTAGTCATGTCTTGCACAACTTTAGAAGCGTTTGTTCTTCCCTCAGCTTTTAACTTCATTTGAGCCGCGTAAGTTAACTCCTAACTGCTTGTATTAGTGCGAAGATGTTCAGTCTTATGTCTTTTGCTTCGTTCACTTAAAACTCTTTTTCGGAGGTCTTAGTTCTTGTCGACTCCGCGGTATATTAAAAGTGCACGTAACCAACTCTCATTTTTTCAAGAATAATTTTTTTATGTAATGCAAAAAAAACTCATGTACCCTTAATTTTGGTTTTTAAACGAGACATCACATTCTTGAACCCTGTCTTGTTCTCGGAAGTATATTTCTTGCATTTTGCTAAAAAAGTTTCGGCATATTGTAGTTTGCCAATAATGTCACTTTCATTAGATTGTTGCATTATATGAAAGAAACGCCGTCGAGTCATTACTTTGACTCCTGAAGGTCCTAGAATAAATAAAAAAACCAACAAAATGATGCAGATCGAAATTAACGGTTTTGGGGGTAGATTTATATTCAAGTTAATAACTCAGGGATTTGGATCAAGTTGGAACTAATTTTAATATTGAGTGATATTACAATGTCTGGTCTTTATTGTAAAACAAAAAACAACACCGGGAAATACCCGGAAGTGTAACAAAACCTATCAAAAAGTTTGATTGCACATGAAAAAGTACAATTCTTTGCATTATCTTTTGAAACCGTTTTAAGATTTATAAATTAATTGCAACAACTATAATATATACTGAAATACACTATACATACCTGTATCAGAATTTTTCGTAATACACAAATTTATAATGTTACGCAGAAAAAGGAAATACTAATTTCAAAATATAGCTATTTTGGCACAAACTCAAGTGCTTGGTTGCAACTAAATAAACTGTCGACGGGTACTGCAAGTGCTATAAGGAGGCGGTTTTTCTAGTGAAAATGTTCCTTAACACCTTAAGATTCCTATGAGATATTTTTTTGCAGCAACAATATATTTTACAATTTGACCTTTTGGCAAACTTTTGCGTGTAAATACCCGTATGTGCGTTGGTCCAAGAGTCTAGTTCACAATATCTTGACATTGGTTTTATAAATACATATTGTGATGGATTTGAATTTTGCTGTTTTTGAAATTATTCAATCTTATATGTCAAATAAATTTGAGGGTTAAATGTCATGCACCTTTTACTCAACTTGATCTGTTTTTGAGGGCCATCATGATTTTTGGAAATAAACTTCATTTATCTGTCAATTTAGCTTTTCAAAGACTTGTTACAAATTTGCTTTTACTACTTTTTGTTTTTTATTTTGAAATATTAATAATCTACGCCACTTTTATTTCTGTTATTACCTTTTTTTATTATCAATTTTTTTTCTAATATTACCACCGCAACTTAATTTTCCTTTTCGTCTTCTTCGTTCTTCACTAGAAATCTTCCATCCTATAGAAACGATGTCCAGATCCTGTATGCGTGTCCAAGCTTACGAAGATGCACTTTTGTATTTCCAGTTTGTGATTACACTGACATGTTCTCACACAAAGAAGTTCGATAAATTCACTGAAGGATTCCAATTTTGCTCCAAAACAAAATTAGATATTAGAATGTAAGTATAACTTAGATATTCTATTACTTTTCTTTAAAAGTTCTAAATTCTTATTATTTTTGATTATAAAGCCAAATTTATTTGGAACTTAACGAAAAACACAAAGTTCAAAAATTTAACAACAAAAACCTAGTTACTCCCCTCCATCTTAATCTATTCTTTTTCACAAACTCCATTTTTTTATCTAATTTATATATGTTACGGCTAAAGTGCAAATTTGGATAGTTTATAAATTAGCTGGATAGTATATAAACTAACAAAATAAATAGTTATTTTGCTAGAAAACTATATTAGCTGATAGCTTCTAAACTAACTAATACCCTTTGCTAATTTGATTGACAAAGTTGAAAAACTAAAATAGCCAAATGTCTTAGTTAGTTAGTAAATCATCCAATTTGAAATGGGTAGAATAGTAAACTACTTTCTAGTGATATCAAATAACCAATATCTTGGCTAGTTTATAAACTAATCCTCCATTTCTGTAGCTAATCTAACAAAAAACGTTGGGTTAGAATTTTCATGTTTTTATCAAATTGTTAGTTTAAATAATGGATCATAAACAAAAATTTAATGAAGCAAGAGACAGTCTATACAAACAAAAAGCGAGTAATTCAAAAATGTATACTAATAGTTATTACCAATATTGTAAAGAAGTAAACAACTTTACGACCAGTGGGCCATCGAGTAAAAATAAAAGTTATTATTACTTTATAAAACATTTTGCTCTGCAACGAGTTGACGACGTCTATATTCTATTAAATAAATAATCGGGCAAATTAATAGTTTGCATAGATGATTTATATGATATTATTAATGATTCCCGTCAGTGCACAGGTCATGGTAGAAGACAAGTTACATTCAAACTAATTAATGAAAAATATTCAAATGTCACGCAAGAAAATGTAACTCTGTTTATTGAAGGATGCGAAAATTGCCAATTAAAGAGAAACCAAGTAAAAAAGGGGATTGTAGTGAAACCGACTGTTTCAAATAACCTAAACTCAAGATGTCAGGTAGATTTAATTGATTTACAAACACGTCCTGACCAAGACTACAAATTTATTTTTGTGTATCAAGACCACTTAACCAATTATGTCCGCTTACATCTCATGAAAACAAAAAAAAAGGAAACAGCTTAGAATCTTTTGGAAGTGTTTATGGATTTAAGTAGTCTATATTTATTGCAAAGTGACAATGGCAGAGAATATTTGCAAACTACCTAAGTTTATACTGCTGTTGTCAAATTCAATTTAAAATATGTGTCTAGACATTTTTGGGGTTGCTAAATAGGAATTTTTAATCAAAAATAAAAAAATTTTAAATGGTTTTCCAATTGGGGAATTTAAGCATTTATTTAGAATTGTATTTGATAAATTTCCTTTCCAATGCACTATATTGTTTATCATTTAAGTTATTGAAGAACTGGTTCAACTTTGGCCGAATTGTCGAATAGTGCATGGTAAACCAGTGCAGTAGTGGTGCGTGAGATTTCTGGCGTTCTTCGTCCCTCCAGTCATTCTGTTTCTCTGGTGCTAGGCTAGTGCCTCTTTTCTCCCAACGTTACCCGTTGGACGTCTTCGTGCAAGAACGGCACTGGACTACTGTCGTTATATGTATGCTTCTCCTTACCACAGACACTGTTTCACACAGTCCTTCGCCGCCCTGCTTTTCTAGCAATTACCTTCACTAATAATACTCGCAGTCTCAGAGTTCTGTTGAAAGAGCGAACCAGGATATCGACAATATAATATCGAGTGTTGAAGATAATTTTTATCGACTAGGAACTACACACTCATTGTGTACTAAACCAGTTATTTTCACTCAATCAATTTGAATTGTGTAAACAAAATTTTCTATCTTTAGAGGATATTTAGACTGATACAGAAATCTCGCTTCGAAGTGCTGTTAGAAATTTTTCAGTTTCTGGTACAACCCAGGGCTAGTGTAAGAAAATATGTAGAAACAGAAAATGCAAATGTGTCTCTTTGGGATACTCATGCAATAGCAAGTGCCATAATAGCGAACGATGCTGTAATAAATAAATACATAGCACATATGTTTATGTATTTGTCATAAAAATCTGGAAATTTGTTATTCGTTGAGGATTTTCGTTTATATTTAAATATATTTTTATTATAATTACACCACGTTGTCTTATTTAATTTATTGTGCACCAGAATCGCACCATTTAAAGTAACTAAAGCACATGTTAGCTGGTTTGTATAATAACCAGAAAATTGGCTATTTTATAATACCACCAGTTTTGTTGTTCATTCTAATTTACTAAGTTGGACACTTCATAAACCAGCCAAAAAATGGCTATTTTAGTTTTTTTTTAAGAATTAAAGTAAATTAGCCAAATGGTTTGGTTATTTTATAAACTATCGACTAATATAGTTAAATATGCGTTTTCGATCAAACTAGCTGACAGTTTAGATGGTTTGTACATTAACCAGTTACTCTACAAACTAGCCAATTCTACACATTAACCGTAACATATACATCAAGTATTCTATTTCCTATTACTTACGTTATTTTAATTGCCTTTTGTCATGATTGCTGTTTTAATGTTTCATTTAAATTCAATTCTTTGAACAATGTCCTTTTATATTCATTACTAATAAAGTTTATTTTCTTATCCATTATCATGGTTTTCTTATTTTGGGCATCAGTTCATTTTTTAAAGATCATTACAATATACATACATATTTTATAATTTGCCTGACCTATTGAGAAACAATAAATAAATGAGATATATTTACACGCAACGATTTATTAACAATAATAAAAAAAGATGTCCTAAAAAACACAATTCATTTAACAAAAACGAATTGATATGTATACAAAGAGAAATTTATATAAATATGTTGTTAGCAAATTATTAAATGTGTCACAATATGAACAATAAAATTAGACCGCGTGTTATGGAGGGAGATTGTTTGCTTCTGTGCTACCGAAGGCTTTTAATGCTGGCTCGAGTTTTTTCTTTTGTTTCTATTTAAAACAACATGTCACTGCACTGTTTATTTAGTTAAGAAATACAAACTACTAGTTTCTAAAATATTTATTTATAACAATATTGGTATCGACCCATAAAAACACTAACTACTAACATACACATTTCGATAACTACTATATTTAAACTTTTCTTTTTTCTCTATCCTTCAAATTATTAATCAGTTTTCCTTTTACTTTCTTCATGAAAATCGGGATTATTTTTTATCTTTGCTCTCAATTTCCTAATGCACTGCTTTGATCTTTCATTTTGCTTTACTTATCAAATTCTTTTGTGGAGTTAGCCTTTTTTGTTTTAGTCATGCTTGTTGAATCCTAAAATGATCTACGTTTATAGTATCACTTTCGTTAATAATTTCTACTTATGTTAATGTGGAAATTAACAATAGTGAGTGTATGTTGGATAAGTTGATGATCTCAACACTTCGTCTTCTTAATTGAATAATTACAATAACATATTACACGTAACTATTTATTTTAGCGAAACAGAAAGCTAATGAACAAGTGGACTGTATTACGTTACAAATATGAGTGATGCAACTGCAAGACACATGTGTACCTGCTTCGGATCCTTAGGCTCTACCTAGCGGGGGTGGCCGGAAACAGACCCAACAGTGAGATTAATGAAAGTGAGAAATTACATATTTTAAAAATTCCCTTCTAACCTAAAAGATACCATCAAGGATGCTAGATTCTTTTACAATTTCAAACCTAAATAGAATCTACTTACATCAGTGGTGTATTTGGGGGGGGGACGCATGGAAGGGTTTATATAGTAATGAAAACTTTCCGTGATTAGCAAAAAACCAAGAAATGTTGTAAAAAAAATTAGCTATTTGTCGTGTTGTGTGTGACTTGAGAAATTATTGTAAATGCACGTGTTGACATACATAGAAATCAACCCAGCATAACTTAGATCAACTGCTTAAAAAAAACTGTACTATCTCTATTTCCCAGCTATAAATATTTCACTAATTAGTTTTCGTTTGTCTTGAATGTCTAAATTGAATACTGAAATGCGCATACCCCAAACGAACGACGGCAATAATAGAAGACAGTTCTGTAATTTAATACATCCAATCATTATTCAATTCCGCCGGTAAACTGCAGCAAGTTGGGCCTTACTTAAAACAGAGAAGCCTGTATCTTTTGATATTTCTTGCTTGCTCGGGTTTGTAGATGTTTCCTAAATGCAGTAGTGGTGCGTGAGATTTCTGGCGTTCTTCGTCCCTCCAGTCACCTTGTTGCTCTGGCCGTATCTAAAGGATGCCTGGCTAGTGCCTCTTTTCCCCCAGCGTTACCCGTTGGACGTCTTCGTGCAAGAACGGCACTGGACTACTGTTGTTATATGTATGCTTCTCCTTACCACAGACACTGTTTCACACAGTCCTTCGCCGCCCTGCTTTTCTAGCAATTACCTTCACTAAGCCGCAATCTCCCTCCTATAAAACATTTTACCCGGCCGCCACCAACAGGGCCGGCCTCAGGATTTAGTGCACCCTAAGGTAGCTTCGGCTTTTCTGCTTTTGCATCCTTTACTAAGCAACATTGAAAATCTTCCGATCTACAAAACCTAAAGCAAAGTAACTGTTAGTAACAATAACTCCATGCGTTCAAATAACTTGAGCTATACTTAACAAGTCGAACCAGTTCATAAAAATCAAAACGAACCAGAAAATGATATGGATTTGCCCGCTTAAATTTTACCCTGCATAGTCATTGTCGTAAATATTGTAATATGACTTCTTTAGGGAATTAGGCAATATACAAACAAATAATAAGTTTTTGCTGAATTACTAATCAAAATCAATAAAATTGAATATGAGTTGTCTTCAAGCATCTGTCTGGTACAGTTTTATTTGAACTGCCCAAAGCAAGAAAATGATGTTAAATATGGAGAAAACCAAGATGGGTGCCAAATGAAGTGTATTTAATACAAGAATTACTATAAAAGCATCGAAGATTTTCACTTTTGCTTCTGTTCCAAAAAGTTGAATGTACAGACCTAGAAAAAGGTAGTTTTGTATTCAATTCGACGCTATATTACACGTCTTGTTCTTATATGAAACTAATTACTAGTAATCAAGGTACCTTGTGACTATCTTTCCAAAATTCTCTCTAGCAATTGATTCGTTAGCATCAAAATATACCTAGGGAGTTTCTTACATGGCTACATGTTGGGAATAACTTTTCAAAGTGGCTCAGATGCTTTGTTAATTCATCCACTTTCTAGGTCTGCGATTGAATAATTTAGTAATTTGAATTTTATGCAAAACCTTCATTTGAATTGGATTAATTTCTACAATCTGCAAGTAGAGCATTCCATTTGAAGATATTTAAACAAGTTTCATTCTTGGGCGCAAATCATCTTTATCCACATGTATTCGGTGCATGTTCCTCATAAAGTGAAAAAGGAAATTTGGAGATATTTCGAAATATTATGCCTATACGTCGTTAGCACTTGAATTTCTTTTTCAAAAGATGGCTTTGTGGAAGCTCGAACACAAGGGCGGTGAATCGCATACCACTTGATTTACTAAGCTGTACAATAGAGTGTAGCAGACACTAAGCGGACCATACGAATAAACAAAATAAAACACAGTTTTATCTCTCCCATATGACCAGTTTAGAACTCCATGATGACTCATGTATATAAGCATGCCCAGATAGTATGGGTGGGGTTTTCGACGCTTTTTGAATTAGCACATTTTGACTGTCTATTCCATTTGTTCTTTAGATGCGAGAATATGATTTATGTACCCTAAGGCAGTCGCTTCATTTGTTTAACGTTTGAGGCTGGCCCTGAACTCCACAATATCAACGATACTATTGGCTGAAGAGATGTGCAACTTTTACAACGGGTTTTTTGAGCCGGGAAGCTTAAGCGTGGCACGGCGGCGTGTTTGTTCCAGTACGCATTAATTGGAGTTCCTATATGCATAATATGAATAAGACTAGAACAAAGTCAAGATTGTTTTATTTGATGGATCACTTTTGTGATTTAGAATTTTTTAATTGGTAGACCAAGCTTGTGATCCACCAATTACGGTTATTGTAAATATTTGAAATTATTTTGTTTGGTGTTACTAAGGAAATTAAGTTCGGAAACATTTTGGATGAAAAATGGTCATGGATACTGCGACTTTGCCCAATCTTTCATTTTATATGTATATAGGAACTATAACGTTCACAAATAATGTATGGCCTTCATTCCAGTGGCATGATCTCTCTGTAGCTCACCTTATCTCTTTATTTTTGTGACTGCCAGTCATCCGCAGCGTGGGTTCTGCTTTCAGCTATATAACGGTGGAACGAGTTATAGTGTTGCAACGTTGCTAAAATGTGCAGATGTTTTCACGATTTTCTTTGTTAAATAGATTTATGTACTACAGTAGTATTAATCAACTAAACTTAATTAGGAAGATGGTAGATTTATCTTAATTAAAAAGGGAGACAAAAGCTAATGAAAACTATGAAACTTAAAACATGTTTAGAAATAAGCGTAATTAGTCAATCATAGCATAATCTAATTTTTTCCAGTTTAATATGTTTTAACAGAAAAACAAAATTATGAATCCCCATTTTGTTTACATAAATAATTTCTGAAAATTAATTTAAGGTAAGTCTAGGAGAGGAGGATCCCTTTGTGTAAAACATTGATAAGTTTTTTGATTTTGTTGATACTGTGAAATAAATATACAATTTATTTCAATAATCTTTATTGATTTATACTATAATAACAAAACTCAAAAAAAACATAATAAAATTAAATAATCTTCTCTCTTATATGGGTTAGGGGAGATGGATCGTTGCGTGTAATTCGTGTAAAGCAATTTATAAAATCTATTGGAACAACAGCCTGTTGTTCTGTTCGACCAAATCGAATTAGTATTTTTATATTTTAGCGTATTTTCCGCACAAATCGCACAAATCCGTGTACTGAGTGCATCCAACGTCTGCATCTTTTTTTTCGTCTTCAGATAGTCCTCTCTACATCCAGCACATTTATTTTCGTCACCCTCATCACTTTTTCCGCTTTTATCTAAAACTGGGCTGCCATAGTCTAAGGAAGAATCACACTAAGGTTCATATTTGTTTTTGCGAATTGTTTTTCTCGTGTTTCGTTGCGCTATAAGCATGGCTCTTATATTTCTGTTCTTATGTTCTTTAATGTTATTAATACATAGATAGCAGGAACAGAAGAAACTTCGTCTAATAGTTTTCTACAAGTAATTTTAGTTAGTGAGGCACAAGCAGGTGTAGTAGTGGAATCTTCTTTGAATGTGCTTGGCTGCGGGGAATCCAATGTGTATTTGAGGAATGCGAAATAGTATGTGAGCGATTTAATGCCGGTGATTGCTTAATAGTACCTTCATTTCGTAGTGGGAATGCGTAATCAGGAATTGCATTCAGATCGGTAAAATGCCCTCTCCCTGCCTAAATATGTAATGAAACCAAATTAAATCTTAGGGAGGATTCCTTGATTTCTTCAAACGTCCAAGTATTAAATTTATAGAAGTCACTCTTGACTCCCCGTTACCAAGACGCTAAAAGACGAAGGGAAGACCTCATCAGAACCACCGTTGATATAATCAAGGAAAGCAAAGTTTACCTCAATCTGTAGGGCTTTGCAGACACAAAAAAAACCTTCACCCCTCACAGCAATAAGAAACGCCCGACACGTTTACCGGAAACAAACGGTCTGCCCCTCATCGGAAGAAACCCCCCTCGCAACCTACTTAACAAGTCGTTTAACCAATTGGAACATTACAACGCAACTCCGCAGGAAAAACTTGAAGTGCTGCCTGACAAGAATTTCTGTTAGAAATCAATCTAAGGAACCAGAAAAGTTTGGAAGATGATGGTAATTATCATTATCTCAACACTTGAGACTATTTATTTTATACGTTAGGTGCAGGGGCAATAATTAGACAAATCACGAAGAAATTTTAATTAAAATCTATAAGCCTATCATAATAACATAACCCTATTCAAATTACTAATAGATCCTAAGATTAAACACAATTCAACAGAAATTTGTCCGCTAACAGCTGTTCAAATTCTATAATCCTGCAATGTAAAAATAAACTTGACGTTGGGAATCATTATACCCTGCGTCCCGCTTACTAAAATATATGATAATAGAAAAGTTCGTCAACATCGTCGTAATTGATTCAAACATTTAAAAAAAACTACAACAAAATTAATTATTCTTTCGGCGTGGACTACCAAAAGATCCCTCCAACAGAAAAAAGCTATTAAAGGAAATACTAGAATACTTCGAAAGCACAGATTAAATGTAACGCATGTAACGGAAGTAAAAAGTGAACTTTGCAAGGTATCGTCGGATATTACATGGTGGCTCCAGTAACTCAATTCGTCTGTCTCTTTTTGTGGTCCATTTCTCCTAGATTTACCCTATTTTTATACATTGTCGTTAGCACTTGAATATATTACGCAGCGGAACGAAACGTTATAGATAGTCTTAATTTAATTAACTATAATGGGAAAAACCTGAAAAAGAGCCCTAATGTCTGTTATGTATGGCGGAAGATGTTCAATCCCGTAGCTCCAAGCCGGAGATGGGCGAGGTTCAAACTAAACTTACCTTAAATGTTATAAAATAAAAGCTCACACTCACAGAAACTCTAAATATGTCTTAATGATGCTAAGAATTAAGGGTGCCAGAAGCTGAAAGTCAAAAGGAAACCATAGGCCAACCCATGCAGCTTCTCGTAGGCTGACACCCTGTATATAAGAGCCTCAAGGAATAACGACCCTTATATGGGCTCCTCACAAAATAACACCCTGTATATGGGCTTACTTGAAGTATTCACAGTAGACACTTTATTTATAAAAATATTCAAAACTGCCTTACGTTCTAGTTTCATACATCCTGATTACACAAAATTTTACTGGGGTGATCGACTTGATGCACCCTCACTTACCAAAAAAATATTAATTGTTATAAAAAAACTAAAAGTTTGTTTCTTAAAGGAACTTGTTTAATCACAACATAGTGTGTCTATTGCGAAGTTCAGCTAATTTACACAGAGTAACAAAGCAGCAGTATCACTGCATTCATGGCCAGCGCACAAAATCTTTTTCCCGGAATGTCGGAGGCAACTGAATTGCGACTAAAGCGAAAGTTGCGGTTAACATACACACACACACATAGAACAGGTAATCAAAGATGCACCACAATAATGAAGGCTTTACGAAATTCGCTGTTAACGACACAATCCCTATTAAGGACCGCAACTAAATTGCAAACAAAACGATACCTAGAAATTTTTATCTATTACACGTGAACTCTATGCTTTGGTCCGGCGAGAATATCATAATTATCTTTCGAGGATCAGCCCCCAAAAGAACACTATAATCCACAAAACTTAAAATTTCGAACTCACGGTAAATTTTGTAGTAACTAAACAACGAATTCAAACATATGGAGCGGGCTCGACCCTACTGAAAGCCAAGTCACGACTCTCCGAGGGACGATAAAATTTTTCCTGATGCATAAACGTCTCACGAAAACCAAAAGTCAGATATACACTGCATTATGAAACCAATTACGGGTAGAGATGCAAACTATGGAAAAACACTGGCTCCTGTATTTCGACTGTAAACCAACCTTTCTTATGAACATAAAAATGCTGAAACATAAACAAAATTTCTACAAATTGATAAACCATAAAGATGTTTAGACGTCTACAAAAACAATTTCACATTGAAATAAAGCAATTTCACATGGTAATTATAGTTTAACGAATCTTGAACGAAATATCTTTGACAACATAAATACTCGTAATTTAACCAACGTCTTAAGATGAAATAAAATAATAAATTTATATTAATGAATACATTTACAACTAATCTCAAAGCAAAGTTCGGATGTGTACGCAATATTAGAAAATGACATTACAAAACTTGGGACTTGTAGATTTTACTTTGTAATTGTTTTATAAGGAACTCATTACAGTACAGATTCTTGCTTTAGTTTTGTCAGGATTAATTTGCACACTTTTTATTAAAGCATAGCTACAGTTCTGATTGACTATCGCAAACATATATTATAATTAGTTGCTAATTTCTTGATGTTACTAGGTATAGCCCTTGCGGAACTCCAGCGTTGGCGGCTCTTAATAAAAATAGTGTAGTATCTATTCTGAAAACAGAAACTGGCGGATTGATGAAAATGATGTCACCATGTGACATATAGTCTTTCGAATCTTTTTTAGAATTTGGAAAATTGATAAGTCTAAAAACTGTTGCAAAATTCCTCGTATATTCGCGTTAAGTCTAAACAATTAAAATATATTTATTATTGTCTATGCATGTACAGCGTTGGACCTATTAAATTGAACAGCGCCTGTTAGGTAGGTAACCGGTCGTATCTGATGTGTTTGTCGGGTTGCCTAGATTTATCAGGACCGAATTAAGTTATATTTTTAATTTGATATTTTTTTTTAAATTAAATGAGGAATTTTATAGTAAAGCGACAGTATTACGTGATAAATAATTAACAGATAATTCAGACCCAACTAAATGATGGCGAGATTTATGAGTGTAGAAGAATAGGTTGTGAAATTAGAAACAAATCGTGTCAGTTTTATGTTTTAGTGAAAAAAATCTTTTTTTTTTTTATAAAATAAAGTAAAGTATCAAAAATATGCCTAGAAT
>VTPC01008266.1:0-17314 GCA_011009095.1 Ignelater luminosus
TGTACAATTCACAGTTGAAGACGGATTGCCACCACTGTAGACAAAGATAGCCGATCCCTCAGTATCCATTTCCATTCAGAAAATGACAGAAAAGGCAGTCGTGTGTTTTAACGTTAAATTGCACAGCACTTGTAGTAGCAATGTTGTGCTCATCAATGGTTATTTTTATCCCCAGTTGAGACGGTGAAACTGGCGTGGTGGGGACTATAGATTAGTCTAACAGTCTCTGACCTTTCATGTCAGAGTTCCTATTACTCTACTATTTCAAATTATAAAATTATAGGCCTTCGTGTCTGAAAGGCGTATAGCCTATAATAATCCATGACTTGACTTTTCCTTTGACTTGCATAAAGGATCTTCAGCAATTCGCTTCGTGCAAACCAGTTTTTAAAATCGTTCAATGAGGTCTTTAACTGACAGAAACCTGGCATCTTTTACACTAGCTACAAGTTAATATAAGTTGAGATCAGTTAAATGATGTTTGCGTAGAAAGAAAGTAACAGTGGAAACGCTGTGAAGCAGTACCTTTTTGGTGAAAATCGTAAATTAACTAATTAGTATTTATAAATCCTTTTCGATCGGAAACTAATTTAAAGACAATACGCTTAACTCTAAGAAAACGGTTGAAGTATTTTTTTTTTTGTAGGGCAACTACCAAAATCGCGAGTTTACCACAAGTATGTTGTATTAGTTGCATATGTTGAATACAGACGTCGAATTCAGCCCGTGGCCGATATATTTGGACATATCGCCATCTGTCCATAGCAGAAATATCAGATGCCGAAATGACGATACAATTCCGCAACTGGCTAACTCAATTTGAACGCATCCCGAAATGTTAAATTGCGCTTTGGTGATATGACAAAAACGATTATTGAATTAAAACAAATTCATTATATGCATTATTTATTGCGACAGGAAGTACTTGAATGGCATTATTTTATATTGCATTTTATTTGGTTTAGTACACACTTGCATTTCTTGTCACCACATTGTTTACGACAGTTGCATCTTAGAAAGCCCTGTGCAGACTTCGATTCTTTAGCGGCAACTGCTTGCAAACTAGATTTTTTGTCAATGAATATATCTGAAGATGCCAAGGTAGTCGTTTAAGCAGGCTGGAAAATTGCAACAATGCTAAAATTTAGAAAAGAATTGCAAAAGATACTAATGAATTATGTACCTGAAATTCATTCCTTGCATATAGTTTTTCCAGCACCCCAGTTGATGTGCCAAGTTGGTATAAATCTTCTCTTTCAGATGGTACAACAGTAAAAATGTTACGAGGAGCTAAGCGTCGCTGTCGACATCAGGAATCTTTACCAAAATTTCCACTTTAGAGTATTTGGAGCAACTTTGTTGTAACATTTCTGCTGTTTGTTTTTTAAGCTTTTGATACTTTCAGACCGATGCTGATTTATTGATGTTAAGCGGGTTTCATTGTCTCTGAAATAAAGCATGTAACACTAAGCAAAATATAATTAATACATGTGTATTTCTTTAATTACCGCAATAGTTCTTCCTCCACGTTGTCATATTCTGGCTGATTTATGGAAAAGCTGTGTTGTAATTTTTTTTCATTTGTTTAATTGTTGGTATTATCATTATTTAATAATTCTGTACCGCATTCATCAGATCGTCTGTCTTTGATATTTTTACCAGCAGTCTTTTGGAGTCTGTAAATATCGTCCTCATCTTTTAATTTCTCTAGTGGAAGGTTTGAATCATTCAAGCCGTTAATAATTATAGCGCCAAACATAGCCTCATATGGAGTACGCTAGATGCCTCTGTGAGATGATCTATTCTTCTTTAATTGCACAAATCTTAACCCTTCTGACCATTTGGACGTCTAATTTCCTGCATTCAAGTAATTAAAATATCCCGAACATCTTGGTTTGCTCTCTCAATAGATCCCTGGTTTTGTGAGTGACGTGGCTTACCATGAATTATTTTCGCTTGAAACATATCTACAAGACTTGTAATTACTTTATTCACTCCCTGCCATTGTCACTATGAAGTAAACAAGATGCTCCAATAATACAAAAAATGTTCATCAAATTGTGGGCAACTTCTGCTGTCTTTTTAGTTTTTAGAGCTCTAAGGAACACAAATTTTGTTAGATGATCTTGGTAATTCATAATAAACTTATAAGACTCGTCCGGTTCTGTTTGCATATCAATTAAATTAATTTGTCCCCTTTTATTAAATCTTGAGAAAGTTATTGGTTTTACTACTAACCCTTTCTGCTTTGATTTTTTCTTTAATTGGCACATAGTACATAATTTTAAATACTCTTCGATCACGCTTCTAGGAATATTACAATACTTTCCATTTCTAATCTTCTTTTATGGCCAGTATCTTTGTGAGTTTTCTCTAAAATACTATGTACCTCCTTAATATCGCAATAATACTTAATAGAAACCACATCATCATTGTTACGTTTTGCAATTATTTTCTCGTTTTCTCCTATTTTTATCATTTCAAATCTATTTAGACGCCTGTAATCTTAGCAGCTTAGTTTTTCTCTGGCTTCTTTCTTTCTGATGCTATCCTTGACTTCATTTAAAATATTTGAATACTGATCAACGGTCAGTACGGTGGTGAAATTATTACTGCTACCTTTTTCAATTAATTCAAAAAGTTTTTCTTCAAATGTGTGTTTGTCAACTAGACTTCCTTGAGACTCCATAATTAGAACAATTACTTACATTAAGATCTTGCAATTACGGTACAAAAATCACTAAAAAACAACAAAGAAACAAACTTCACGTGCACACGTCAGAAACATACTTTGAGGTTGTGTTGTTCCGATCAGTATCGGTGGCGCAATGTGGATATGCACATTTCGGGATGCGTTCAAAGATGCCGAATTGTATTGTTATTTCGGCATCTGGTATTTTTGCTATGGGCAGATGACGATATGTCCAAATATATATAACAGACAACTAATGGATTAATTTCCGGTGCTATAGTATGACGAAAAACAAAATCAAAAGATTTAAACACAAACATCACTTTCAAAGGGTAGTATATTAGGCCTAGATGTGACCAGTGCCTAAAATAAAAGTTCTCTTGTTTTGCTTCTACCTTATTTTTGAGACTAAATATATCAAATGGTCATTATAGGAATCAAGGGTCAATTTATGCAAATATGATACTAATATCTTATTAAGTAACCAAAATGTTGTTGAAGTGCTTTAGGTGACAATGGTATTACCTTCGGCGGAGGAATATCTAAACGTAAAAGGCAGTTTGATCAAATTAGATTTTTTATTGAACGTGCAACATTCTAATTAACGAATTTTTATCTTATATAAAATCATTTAAAACAATTTTTTTCGAATTACGCTGTGGAATCGCGTTGTGTTTCTTTTTATCTTCAATAATTATAATTTATCGATTCTTGAACTTTATTTTCAAGACACTTTTTTGACCGGATGACTTTTTATCTTCTACAACTCGTATCTTGGTCACACAGCTTTTTCACAAGACACCTTCTGACACATAACGCACCTTGCAGACAAAGTAGTATTTTCTACTATAGTCTATTGGTTGTTAGTGATTTAAAACTCCATTGAAAAGAAAGAACAAAATATCTTGGTGCGTTTAGAGTAATTCAATATTTTTACGAAACATTCTACATGAATGGTATTTGGTTTACAATGCTTTTAAGATTAACGTCCATAGGTGTTTCGATAGGCTTTTGCTTTCCTTTCAGTTTCAAGATGCAATATCAAAAGTGTCTGTTAGAATATTAAGTTATATATAAGGAATTTACTGATTCTGTAGAAATTACACAACAGCAATTTTAATTTTAATTATTGTAGACTCAGTTTAATATGACTTTATCAAAGCAATAACTTCGAGTAACTGTAATCTCTAATCGTAAGGTTGCCTCTATTGACATAAGTGTGTATACTATGTTCCATCTTTGACATATTCATGAAGCAAAAATGAGATTTGCATGTTACTAGGTACAAGTAAGGAACTTAGAAACAAAACTTGTATCTTTAAAACTTAGATCATAGCTTATTAGTAATCATTAGAAGGGAGACTTACTGTTTACCCATCGAAAGACCGCCAGATGAGCATAATTTAGTGCAGTCATGCTTAATTTTTTATGTGACTTATAGGTAACTTATAGAAATTAGGCGTAAATAAAAAAAAGTTGTAGCAGTTTGAATAACTTCATCTTTCTTATTATAATAAACACCGATTTCGTTTTGGTTAATTTCTGTCTTGCATTAAAGAACGAAGGAAACCCACTTGTATTGAGTATATTTGTGCCAGTCTAAAAATAAAGAATTTCCTTATTGGATAGAAATATCATTACTACAACCTCACGAGTTGTTCTGAAGTTACGTGCCTAAAAAGAAAGATGATGTTTAAAAATAAATGAAATATCTTTTATAAATCAGTAAAAAAGTGTAGAGAAATCATAACAAATTTTAGCAGGTGCCTTAAATGTTACATCCTCTACGTACATTTGACAAGAATACGCAAAATCTCGTTATACTTCAGCGCTTCCGCATAACCCATTTCGTTCCCTACTGACATTCCTACATTGATATTGACAGAGAACAGCGGCTGTGTAGAATAGAAAATGAAAGCAGGCGTCCCCTCCGATGTGTTTTTACGTCAAAACACGTTTGTCATTTGCTATTTATTTGGCCCCCTGATGTCAGGGGGCTTTAATCTATCTTATCGGTCTTCATCACTAACATGGCATTTGAGCGTTTCAGCAGTAACAGGTGATGAAAGGGTTTAACGTAAGCTTTATCTACTAAAGCAACAGTATGGAATGTAAGTGACGCAGTAACACATAATAACAAGATAATTTATCTTTTATATAAAACAATTCAACAGAGAAATAGGCCTCTGATTCATCAAAACAACACAAAAGTAAAAACAACAGAAGTTAATTTTACATTCCATGCGGAATATCGTTTATGACCTCCTTTTTCAATCCCGATCCATTATTACACATGAAATATACTGCATTATTATTTCAATAAAATCAATAAAAAAAACATTTTCAGTTTAACATTTTTCAAGCTAACTATGTGCCGCAAGTCGCTCTTTTCACGTTTCCAACACCGCAACACGTAACACCTTTTACTGGTTCGAAGCCATACTGTTACAGTACGAACAATTTCTAAGACAAGTCACGTTTATAACTTCGGCAGCACATATAACAAAATATTATTTCCAAACAAGTCATAGTTGTGGCCGACTAGCGACAACTAAGCCAAACCGTGAGTAAATTTCACAAATAGCTAAAAGGAGTTTGGTTTCATGTATTTAGTTCCAACAAGAAAACTACACGGAGAAACGTCTAAAATAATAATAGAACCTATAACGTTAAAGAAATTAAACTTATTTTGAACTATGTATTTGTTAACATTCTTATTATTTTGTTTCAAATTCTATAACAAATTATCGCACGGTACTGAAAAGAATTCAATCAGCTGTTTGTTAAAATCTGCTTTTAATTCTATCGCATTTATGCTACAAAAGCTTCCAGTCCACCACAAGCACATTCGTTTTTGCTACAAAACGCAGACAATATCGATAAAAGGGTTTACTGAAGTGTAAATGGACAATGACTGCAATAACGAGGCGGTAGCTAAGAATCAATAGAATTTTATAGTCGTAGCACACTGTTAGTTTCTTATTTTGTGTTATAGTGGGGACACTCATTCTTACAAGCTGTTTTGGAGAAAATACTTATGTTCGATTTCCATTAAACACTTAAATTAACTTGGAGCTTATTCTTTCCTTTAACGTAAATGATCATTTATATTATATTAAATGTTGTCTTTTTACTCTAATAATAATGTAATGGACACTCATTGTTCATTGTCGTTATGTAGGTAAAATAAGAAGTTCACAAATTATGAACGTAAGTATTCACTGAAGTAGTTTCCTTATAGTAATTCCCTCGATAATGGCTTACAAATCTTTATTAGAAGCATTCTAAATGTTATCGCAGTATCTATGCTCTAACGCTTTCTATGCTTCGTTCAAAATAACGAACTACTCGAAATACACAAATGCCTTGCTACTCATTAGATATGATCGAATCAGTCTTACACAGTGCTGTCCTTTTATATGGAATAATGAAAATAAAGTTGGTAATAACAATTTTTTAGAAAATTGCCGAGACGTGTATGTGTAGCAATACACTTGTAGTGCATTTTTTAAACTAGTATTCGTAATTTTTTGGCCATGTTTGGGGTACTATTTCTCTCCTAATGTGCAACCTGGTCGTCGAAAGACTTCCACAGACAGGGACTTTGCCTGCTGATGGCATAACTGTCATAGTACAAAGAAGATTCACAGCTGCATTCAGGAAAACATGCAAATGGTCCTGAACTTAGCATCAGATAGGGCGACAAAGGATGTTCTTTTGATTAATCCCAGAAAACAGCAGTAGTACCCCTCATCAGAAAAAAGGAAGTCAGAGGGATTAGATCATCTTTTCATGATGAAGAACTGACAACATCTGTGAAGATTAAGTGTCTTTGGGTGACCTTGGACTCCGAACTTTTCTGGAACCTACACTGAGAAAATGATAGATAGATAGATAGAAAAAAATGTATAGAAAAACCAGAGAACTCCGACCTAGTATGATACATTGGTTATAATACTGGGATGATTAGAACAGCATTAACATACGCAGCTTTGGCGTGGTTGCCCAAAACGGTGCAACCAAACACCAAAATCAAACTATCCAAGATTCCGAATAGGCTTATTTAAGAACAACACCAGCCATGAGGTCGATTTCTACAAATTCAATGTAGTTGTTCTGAATCTACCTTGTTAAAAGCAGCGAGGCAATCTGCAGAATAAAGGCAACCTGAAAACTACTAACTTTGGCGACCGATCAATCTGGAACAAGAAAACATATCTTCGATATGAAATCAGGGTATGCTGCGCCAGTGACACACCTGGACAAAGATTCTCAGGTAATCATTGACAGAAAAGTCTGGAATAATACTGTACAGACTCTGCAATATGATATACTGATCTGGTTTACGGTTGAATTAAAGGCTTTGGACAATTGGCAACGCAACAAGAATGTATGGTATGAAAGCAAAGGTGGAGCAGTAGTACTCCCTTGGTAAATTTGCTACGGTCTTTTACACAGACGTACATTCAATATTATGGTACATAGACAAAAATCCGAAAAAAAACAAAACGAATGGCAAAGGTCTAAGGATATTATTAAAAATCTTGAATAAAATTCAAATATAAACAAGAAAACGAAATTTGTTTAATGAAAATAATAAACAATACAACATAAATGCTTATTTTAATAAAAAAAAAAAAAACAATAAATCTAACAGTAAGAGGATGGAAAAAATAAAGACTGAGGTTGAACCTAAGTACAATTAAGTATAACGGAATAATAACAATAATAAAACAATAATAACAAAACAGGAATAGATTTTTAAAAGACTAATATTCAGTGTGGCCCCCTATGTTTTTTAGTACAGCTCTACACCTTCTGGGCAAACTCAATTTATCCAAAACTTTTCTTTGAAGCATATCCCATGCGTGCTATTTAATATTTACTAGAATTCCAGGGATTAAACAGGCCATGGTAATACGCTAATACTGCTTACTTTGGAAAATTCATTGACAGTATTAGCTACATGTAGATCATGTCATCTTGCATGTAAACACAATATTCGTCTATTACTCCTGGATATGGAAAAATAAAGGTACAAAGATATTTTCAATGTGATTGAGAGCATTTAGTGTTTCATCTAGCAAAACCAAATCAGTTCTTTTGCCTATGCTAATACTTATTCCAGACATGTATGCTTCTTTCTCTACAGCTATGCATTTTCTGAATGTTCCCAAGTCTGCTCCTCTTTCCAGGTTCACGACAAATCTTTAATCTGCGTAAATTTGGACGAAAACTAACACGACCCTCGTCAAAAAATGGTGCGTTTGCCCCATTGCCGGTTTTCCCATTTTTGTCTGATTTTATGCTCATAGAAATCGTAAGAGCCTGTGCCTTAAGTTAGCTTTGTGCAACCGACTAATTATAATTCTCCTCGAAACGATCACACCATCTGCTTCTTGAGGCCGTAAACGACCTTTAATGTTGTTTGTTTACATTTTTCGATGATTCTCCCATCATCTTGATATAACAGTTTATGTTGTATCTGTACTGAGTAGTTTGACTCTCAAGCATTCCAACGACTCTTAATATTTTACTCCGATTTAAATGACGTCTTGCCATAGTAATTAAGTTTTAAAACTGTGTATTTTGTTTATTGCATAAACCCATTTTTCTTACAAAACTGAAAGTGGGAAAATACACAGTTGAATAGCTGTCAGAATTTAATTAAATAGGTTGTACAAGCCTTATCTATACTACTGAAATATTCACGCGTTTGCTTAGAAAAGGTATCAATACAAGAATCAAAGAACTATTAAGTCGGATCTTGGCTAATTATTCCTAAAACAGGCAAGAAAGACTATTGATTAGGGTGGATCGAAAAGCGCACGAAAGACTTTTTTTACCTGTATGCGGTAAAATTGCCTTTTGACAACGTCAATAATTTTGCAAAATCTCAGCTTTCTATGACGTCATCTTCTGCTGCCAGCTTGTATCTAAAATTTAATTAATTCCTTTTTAAATGCAATACTAGTCATTAGGTAAATTTTGCAGCTCTTTTTTTGTTCCCTTTATGAAAACAACCCAGAACGCACTACGAGGAGGTGGCTGCATTGAGTCCCCACAATTATCCCTTCCAACACCCCCCTAAACATCACTAACCCCCCACCATTGTAGTTTTTCAATTTCTTAGTATATTGCTTTTTTGTTTCGAATATTGGTAAAGTTGCCCCCGAAGCAATTCTATTTCTAACGAACCCATCTCTTGCATCATTACCACACACTGCTACCGATGCTTCAGTTACTAATTTAACATAACGTTTTACAGCTTGTGAATGGCAAGGAAACTTTAATATTTCTATTTCCGCTGGAACATCAGATATCATTTCTGTAAGCTCATCGTCAGAAACAGATGTTCTGTGATAATAAAAGATTTACCTTTAAAATTCCAGTTGAAATGTAGGTAGTCGTCTGCTTCAAAATTTAATTTAGGAATAACAAACTGACACTTTACACTTTGGTATTGTTTGAAGTCCCAACTCTTGTACGCGCTTTCTAGTATGGGACAGCATTGCTAACAAAATATTTTCTGGTTGACTACAATATCTCTTAATATCAAACCACGCAAGGGCAAACCCCTTGATAACGTATTCAGTTAAAATTTCCAGATCTTGTGAAGGGTTTTTTGACCACACATAGTCTTAAAATGCGGTTAACAATTGTTAACCATCCTGACTGACTCATTTTCCCTGGATCTTTGTGAGATAGACCTGAGGCAATATCACCTGTTGAAATTGCAACACAAATTTCGTATAAATATTTTGGTCTGTGCTAAGTTCCTGTACTTGTAATATCGGTAATGTGACGTCTTTTTCTTGAAAATTACTAACAGACAATTTTTCGCAATTTTCTGGCTGTTTTCCAATTTCTCAAGAAAAAGCTTTTGCACCGCTTGTGTTGCTATCCTAAAACTGCAGTAAATGACGCAAAGGCAATTCATTAGTGTGTAACAAACAAACTATTGTAAAGGATGTCCTATAAAATCTTCTAACCATTTTATAACGCCATTTTTAGTTCCTGTGTTAACCGCTGTGTGATAACATTAAATTGACTGTAACTTAAAAATATCGACGTTACGTGTTAAAAAAATTAATATAGATTTCCTAATTTCTAACGAAGTTTCTAACTTAGGAGTAACATGTCCAAGATACAAAGAACCTGGTTCAGAAACAAGCAGAACATGTTCTTCAGCAATTGTTTTTCTCTTATTTCCTCCACCTTCAGTAATTTTTATTAATGTTCTGTCGTTCCTCCCATCAATGTAGACACCATATGCCTGAAATGGCTCTTTCTGTATTTCTTTTTTGAGATTATTATTGTAAAAATAACACACAACCGGTATGATGTCACTAGAGGTACTGAAATTAAATTTACAGTAAAAGTAGGTACAGGAGCAGAAGGTGGTGATGATTCGCAGGCGGCAGGGAAGAGCCGTTCGTCTGGCGCCTGGCATATTCTCAAGATAAAAACAATATGAAATTAGACACCTAAGATAACTATGACCGTGATAGGGAGTTAGCTTTTATAGAATTACAGATGCCTAAAAGAATTTAAATTTATTGTAAAATGACAAGCATTAGATAGGGTGACAAGCGAGGTTCTTTCGATTAATCCCCAAGAAACAGCAAAACACCAAAAAAAAGGAAGTCAGAGGGATTAGTTCCTCTTTTCATTATGAAGAACAGACAACGTCTGGGAAGTTTAAGTCAGACTTGAGAGTAAATTAGACAAAGTGCTATAATATTTGAGGTAAAACTAGCAGCAGAAGGTAAAATCCGATTAGGTCAAGATTTTGCACGTTAGACATACAGTAGTAGAAAAGGCAAGTTTTCCGCATAGAGGCGTTTGCAGTTTCGAAAAAAATTTTTTCGATCTACCCTACTTGGACCGTCGACGAAGAAGGCTGGAGAGCTCTATAAAATGAGCAGAACTTGGCTAGAAACCACAGTAAGGTGCGGCACAAGCTGTATTTCCGGTGATAAATCACTTCCAAAGTATGGAAGACTGCGTAATTGTGATCTGGACTGCAGATTATTCAGGGAAAACCCTGAAACAGTGAAGTACATCTTATGCTAGTATGAGTAACTGTCTCGTCAGAAATTCAAACTGTATGGATTTGCCCAGATGGATGATACTAAAGGGCTTTAGCCTGCACTTGCTGTAGATGCTTGAGTGGAGCTAGAACTTAGATGAATTCATGTTTAATGTTATACACTGCTTTTAAGATTGTATGTTAAAGTTTGTCACGAATTCGATCTTTAGATTTTTTGAATTAATCTAGAATCTTTTTATATCTATAACAAATAAAAATATAGCCTGAATTTTTTTCAGATTATTTATGAGCATTGAAATATGCAGCTTTACCAACATCTATCTTATCTCGTATTTCTAATAGCTTCCAATATTCTCAAACATTATGTAAATCTGAAATACCCTGTATAATACATGAAACATAATGTGATTAAGGTGTTGTGTTACACACCCCGCAAACAAGAATTAATTAAGAAATTAAAAGGAATATTCATCTTTAAGTAGAGAACTCGAAACGTTTTGGTTATGCCATGATTGTATGACAAAGCAAGATATTACCTACAGAAAAGACACTTGTGGTAGCAGGTCACTGTTCGAACCACATTCTTGCAATGGAAATTTTGTACATAGTGACATAACCTCTCAAATCGTAATGAACTAATATAAAACTTTTATTCTTTGGGGGCCTTTCATTATTGCCTATCTTTGTTACCTTTTGTTAGTCTACAGTCTCTTTTTTATTGTAATTGAGTGCACATCGAACTTTTTAGATTTTAATTAACGGCTGCCAAAGCGATACCGACATTAAGCTGCTTATAATAAAACTTCTTAAATTAAATAGAAGAATTAAAGTAGATGTGCATTTTCAACTATGCATCCGTTGCCATCTTTAAGGTCCTATCTAATCAAGTGATGGAAAGTATTTTGTAGTAAATGAATAATTTGAACTAGTTCATTAAAGTGTCAATAATTCTTAATAAATGTGTTATGTATAACTACATAATTGTCGAATAGGGTCTTACATCCGTAACAAGAAAGTATGAACAAGATAAGAAAATCATATTTAAGCAACGGTGACTGTTATGCCTCGTTTCGTATACGGTCGACTTTGCTAGTTTTTTAGGCTCTTACCTAAATTAACAGCAACTTTTAAGAAAACTGAATGAAACCTAAATACCTCTAAATATTAATCTAAGTATTTCCTGAAGCGAAATTTAAACTTCGTACATTTTCTGGGAATACATTTTTTGACTTCAAAGAACGAAAAAACGATTTTTAAATAGCTTTTCACATAAGTGTTTCTCAAGCTTTTAGGTCCATGTATTCTTTTTACCTTCTTTATCGGAGTAATCAATCTCTCCTGAAATTACTACAGCTTTATGAAAAGAATTTTGAATTACTTTGCTTTGTCGTATATAAAAACTAGGTATGTACTAAACTATGAATATCGTTCTATTTATATTATAATAAATTCCCAGGGCTTTTTCGGAATCCCTTTTATCCGCTTATTTTCGAATCCACTAACAGTAAAAAGTCAATTTCTCCAACAAAATCCAGATATTTTTTAAAGAAACTTTTTTTTCTTTTACATTGAGTCACTATTATTTGTTCTGAAATGTATTGTAGAAAATTTATCGGCCATTTTCTTCCTGCAATAAACTTACACCTTTCAGAGTCCTTAATCTCCTCTGCCTCTTGCTTTTAGTGCCTGTAAGCGAGTTTCCAGTAGCGCACGACTCATTATCACCTTATAATTAAACACTTTCACCTTTATGAGGGCGAGGAAGTTGTTGCTCCTCACGCTTCCTGACTCAATCGATAAGTTCGTTTGCATAAATCGAGAATGTCTTTATAAATACTAGTGCTTTTGAGGTTTCTCTTCCTTGTTAAAGTGAGACTTCAGTGATAGCGAACATTCAATTCAAAATTATAACAAGACAGAATACCTTAAGAAATCTACCAGCTCGGATAAGTCGATAAATGTGTTTAACGTTTCTTTTTAAATATTTAAAAGTAATAATTATAAGATTCGGCGCATTTGTTTACTTGTATTTTCAAAAATGTATTCGTTTTGAATGTTAATCTTACATTTACTTCAAAGGGGCGTAAAGCTTCTAACTTTTCCGTAATTTGGTTGACCATTGCGAATGCAACGGTTGGCCTGCGAAAACGCCATGTGAAATAAACACAACGACGCCGATGTCTAGAACTTGGGGTTAATGTTATCTGAACATCAAGTTTAATTCGTCTATTTTATACACAAACCCAATATCCCTAAAGTGATCAGAAAATGAGGCGACTTTACTGCAGCTGATGTTTACTGTAACAAAGCTTTTTGCTTAATTTAAAGGCTGTTTGATGATATCATTATTGGAAGCGAGTACTTTGCAGTATATCTACTTCGTAATTGAATACAGAATCAGCAGTTTCAATCAATTTTCAAATTATTCCTTCTATACAGGGTGATTCTGAATAATTCTTAATTTTCCTAAATTAAATGATTTAACAAAATCAGTGTCAAAGTAGTATACATTTAATAGTTGTCTACATTAATTAAGTCACTTAAGAAAAATTTCACGATGTATTCCAAAGCTCGTTTATGAGTGTTGAGCCTCATGCTGTTTGGAATTTCAAACACAACGCATTTTAACGTTGATGATTAATATCACAAAATCCATAAATTACTTTTTATTTTCATTCTTCAGCAATACCAGTTTTAAAACATCAAAAAGCTTTTGACATGTAGCAATAGCAGTTGAGACTCTTCAGATCCTTTTTCTGAACATTCCTATACATCCAACTTTTTTCTCATGCAACTATAATTTTGGCCGTCTTGATGGTTGCAATTTGAACCGCCTGCGCCTTGGCAACTACTGCTTCATTGTTGAGGAATTATCGACTACCACATTATGTTAGTGTGTACTTTGTCCCAAAGTGGTAGTTAACCACTTGGAACCGTCTAGACAGTACTTGGGACAGCCACAGTTGTTGTGATAGTTTAAGAGCCTATACTACAGTCATCCTAGAGCATCTCTATAAGTGTTGTGCTGCTGTTTTCGAAAGGTTAACGACCACCACAGATGTCAGTGTGGTAACTCAAGAGCTTATTTTAAAAATCTTTTTTGTACTCTACTGAGTATTGAACTGAAAAACAATTGTAAAGTGGGAGCAACTATCTCTTGGCCAGTCATTCTCTTTGACAGCATGGAACGTCTTGAGTATTAAAGAAAAAGAATTTCAATTTTTATTTGGTTAATAGTAGTTAAGTTATTCGCAGCAACCGTATCGGTAATTGCTGGTAAGTTGTCCCTATGCCTAGCTAACTAAAGCTGCCAAGCGTTCTAACTTCCCCGAGCATGCAGATCTTCAATTATACCTGCTGTTTATACTTAAAAACGTGACGACGCCAGAATTTTTTGGTGATTAGGCGCTGCTGGCAACGCTTGTCTAAAAGTGGGCCAAATAAACCCCTGTTGTCAGTTTCAAATTACTCAAGCAAACTAAGGCTTGTCCAATAAATAGGGAGACTAACTTGCGGTTAACATTGTTATAATAAGTTTAAGACATACAATTTAATTACACTGTGTAATTTCTTAAACAATCTTTCTACTACTAGTATATGACAATAATTGAGTTACTAATCAGCAGTTGTCAAAATGTCGCGGAAAGAAAGGGGAAGCCTTTTGAAACGCATTATTTAAATCTACAAGAATATTGCAAATCACAATAAGTTTAAAACTTACTCCTGAAACAAGTAAATTCCGAAATCAATCATATACAAAGTTATGCGGAGATATGGTACTTTAAGATGAGATAACTGCAAAAAGATTTCTGACCGTCCATTGTCTGTGAGCACCACGAATAACGTTAAGGAAGTCGAGTACATTTTTAGGAAATGCTATATCACGGATGAAATCATGACTGTTGAAGAGTATTTGAAAAATGTGTTAAGCAAAGATGTAGTCCTTTCATGTGAAACAATAAAAATCCCAAAGTACTTTTCTAACCGGACATGCCTACAGTTTATTATACCAAAAAGGCTACGGATTACTTGCAACAACAAGAAATTACTTTTGCATTAAAATTTGGAAATGATCTTAGTGTTCCTAAAGTGAAGGCTATCGGACGATTTTGGGCCCTACGCAAAAAGAAATATTCAAAACGTGCTGTTAAGCCGAAAAATCTTGGTAGATCTCGAAGAGTTTTCAAAATAATCTTGGGAGAAGTTATCAAAAGTAATGGAAATGAGGTTATGAGCACAGCCTTAAACATTTTGGGAAGAACTGAATAGCAAGAAGTTGCTGAAGAAAAAACTTTATAAAGCTAATGTTAGTAATTGTAATAAATAAAAGAATCAATTAATAGAAATTAAGTTAATAAGATTTATATGGAAAAACGGTGTTTTAATAGAGTCTCCTTACTTATTGGACAAGCCTTACTACAGCTGATCGCGAAAACCTACTGTAAGGATACACAAGTATTTTTAGACGTAAACTTAATCAACAAAACAGTAAGTTCACTTTATAGTTTTGGGGTATCTTTCACCAATTTCTCTGATTTATTGCAAATTTTGATGTTACAAAAAGTATTTTACAATACACACAAAAAGAATTTTTATCAGTCCAGGTAGCGTAGCGGTAATGACACCTGTCACCACACGCTTTGCATAGTGCAAATGGCACACACAAAGCGAAGCTATTCCGGATCGACGTCCGAGCATGGAATCAAGAAGAAACTTTCCGGGTCTGGAATCAAATCTGGAAGCCATGTGATTACAGTAGTCTGTGTCCAAATTAAAAAAAGGAACAATAGTTTTTGCTTACATACAAAAAAGTATGTTCTATGTAAGAGTCAACCAGTTCAAAGAAGCAAATACAGTAGAACATGAGTACTGTCCTCAAGTAATAACTATGAAATTGACAAACAAGTACATAATAAAATACTTTAATAAGTGGATTAGGAATTTTTGAGTACGATGTCTTGATGCCATCAAATAAACTAACGTTCACTACGGAAAAGTTTCACAGAAATACTAAAACAGAATTTGAATCTCCATGCACAAGCAAAGCCCTAATTTGTTTTGGATTTTTCTGTTGATAGTTTAATAGAACTTCTTTCGTCGTCCACTGATGAGTTGGGAAAGTCATCAATATCAAATTGTCGTGCATCTTGACTTTTATGGCTTGATACTGCAAATACCAGAAGCAATATGTATTCTTAGAGTATTTAGACAAGTATCCAACGGCCTATGACTTTACTGTTAAATAGACACTGCCTTTGTTTAGACAAATGGTCTTTGTTAAATCAGATAGTACCATAAAATCTAAGATGCATGAGCACTATTACATCATACACGTACTTGCAAGGCCGAAAGCGCAGGGTATTTTTTATTTGGGTAAGAAGTGTAATCTCAAGCAAAAGAGGGCATATTCGATTTATATCATATTTCTTTTCATACATATTTTTGTACTTTCGATATTTTATAGAAGAAAAGATTAGTGTATTTTTCCCTTGATGGGAGCGCTGTAGAAGATTCAGGATGAGCAAAGGCTATAGCAAAAGAAGTTGCTCTAGACATTAAAAAACAAGTTGAGATCTGAGTCTTACACCAGTTAGCAAAATTATCAAGTTACTAATCATTCCGATTCTTCTTCCATAAATACATTGATGTTGCAACTATGTTATTGTATTCATTGCACATCAGAAAAACGGCAATGTTTCTCAAATGCAGAGTCGGATCGTCCTGAGGAACTATTAGTCTAGAAAATTTAGGGACAAACTAGCCTGGGTGTCAAGTAGGGTCAAAATCTTGAATCACAACCTTTTGTTACGTTATAAAATGTAATATGGAGACCAAAATATTTACAGACTTCGGATTCAAATCAGACCCTGGTCAAATGTCATTGTTGTCTACTTGTTATTCATTACTGATAATAAAATTAAATAAACTCTGGTATTTTTATATTTTTACTATTTTTAAATTTCTAAGTCTGATTTTTTAATTTAGTTTTAAAGGTAACAGCTATTTTAGTAGATGCTGATTAGATGCTAAACGTTCTTTCAGGTTGTAAAACATATTTAGATATTTGTTTTATTAATAAATTCCTTTTTAAATGCCACGCATTGTTCTCTTGTGAACCAATAAAAGTCAACAAAAATGTAAAAATAATGGTATCTAGGTCACTTGATGTTAGCTTCAAATATTTCCGGTCACAAAGGTGTAAACGGTTGGAATGTCTTTGTTTATGTATATAAATTAAATCATATTTACTATAGTTATTTTCAATTTCTCACAAAACATTTGTTAATTTTGTCTGCAGCGTTTTTAATACTTAACTATGGCAGTAACTTTAGTTATTAAATGTTGCAAATATTATGAAATGTATGGCGCTGTACTAAAACCTTTTAAACCCGAGTAGAATTTCTCAGCACAGTGAAGTATAGTAAGATTGTATAACAGTTTATCTCCGTGTTGCTACAGGTATTAAAAACAAGATAATTTTGTAAAATTCTCTCTAAGGAAATGATCAGATAAGTTTATGTGACGTAACATTTTAAATATTTTTAAAATTATTCTGAATCAGTATTGAA
>VTPC01008268.1:0-55162 GCA_011009095.1 Ignelater luminosus
AAGTTGTCCCTAAGCAGGCAAACGTTTTCAAAAGAAGTTAATTGTCAACAAATATATAATTAAATAAATCTCAGAAACATTGGAAACAAAGTTCTAAAGCTTTCTAAAGTTCTGTAGCAGAGTACGAAAAAATAGGTTAACAAACAAAAAAAGTTAAAAATAGGTTTTGTTTATCGGATTTAAAAATTAAAAGTTTTAAATTTTGCATACACGGTAAAGTAAAACAAGGTTAGCTTTTGCAAGAGAGACCGATCAAGATGCTGAATTCTTATCGCTGAGCATACTACAACTGGTATTAAAACTTACTTACTTAATTCTATGCCTTTCTACTGTTAGGTGTAAGGCTATGGTATTAAAACTACGATTTTAAATAATCTTTGGATAATTAATCAAACTAGATATGCCTAGATACATCATTTGTAAATAATATTACAAACTTTTAGTAAATTTGCGGCAGAAAATAGTTGATGCCTCATGTTAAGACTTGGTGATATAATTGTATCAGTGGTGTATGTAAGGAGTGCACAGGTAAAGGGCGTCGAGACCAGTCGAACTACTGATAAACAACAATCCATCAAAAGGTGTCTGTATTTCCAAAGGTTCTTCCTAGAGACTTCTCCACAATGTTTTCTTCTGTGCTCTCCGCTTCATCCTAACGTATCTCTCTTCTTCCTCTTTCAGTTTGGCCGTCATCTTCAACCTTCTACTTCCTCTTCTTTTCTTTTTTGCGACAAAACCCTCTAAGACGTCTGTCTTTTATTAAGCAATCTTTCCTCAGTACATGTACTATCCAGTTCTTTTTCCTTTTGTTTATAACATGCAATAGTTTCTTTCGTTCCCCTACGCTCTCCAAAACTCCCCCATTTCTTATCTGGTCTGTCCATTTAATGCTTAATAGTTTTCTCCACAACCACATCTGAAAAGCAGCAATGCTTTCTTTGCCTTTCTTCAGCAGTGTCCATGTCTCAATTCAGTACAGAAACACATTTCATACAAATCACTTCACCAACCTTTTCCTTATATCTAAATCGACTTTACTTGTCACTATTTTTCATTTCTTGAAAAAGCTTCCTTTTCCATTGCAATCCATGTTTCTACCTCATTCTCACTTTCCCAGCTCCTTGTTCGTTCTGTACCCAAATACTCATACCTATCTATTTGCTCAATTCTTTCTCCGTCTATATTTACCATTATAGATTCCTCCTCTCCAATCTTCATTACCTTCGTTTTCTTTACATTTATCCTCAGCTCGGGTTTATTCCTCATATGATGCAGGTGTTGGAGAATGCTTTCGGCAAGCAATATCATATCATATACTTACTATTCTTCTTCCTCCCACTTTCACTCCTTTTCCAGCAACGCTCGACCATATATTCTACATATACGAGTATGTTAAAAAGCGTATGCAACAATGGGCATCTTTGTCTTACTTTTCTTCCGATGTTGAACCAACCCATTATTTTATCTCTCAACCTGATGACTTCTTCCTGATTTAAATAATAAAATAAATAAAAGGCTAACTAGAAAGATGGAAGAAAACGTAGCAAAAGAGCAGTTAGAAAAGGAATGGGCACGAGAGATGCAATAGATGTAGTACGTACGATTGGAGAGAGATATCTTGGGAAGGGAAAAAGACTGAGCATCTGTTGTGTTGATCTCGAAAAGGCTTTCGATTGTGTGCGCTAGGGAAAGCTAATGAGGATATTAAAAGAAAGAAAAAATGGAATCAAGAAACTATAACATTATTTTACGAAAACTGCATGTGTATAATTGTCCAGTCAAGTAGTATCGATAAGCACAACGTGTTGTTTATATACGCAACTACGGTCAACTATACTGCGCCATCAACTAAGTGTTGTAAGAAAAAGAAACAAACTGTCAACTGAATCGATGTTTAGTGGTCTCTCAGATAGTAAAACTTTGTTCACAACTACCTCGTTCAGAAACCTCAGCAGGGAGATAGAGAGAGAAAGAAAGCGGCTGATCAGAGTCGTGATAGCACCACGCTATGGTTTCCGGAACTTGCTACAGTTCGAGGTGAACATAATTGGAAATATAAAATTTTAAAAACTTTACAATAGCCACCCGACTTGAAAGGAGTTACGCTCGGTTCCACAAAAATAATTTGATCATTGATCAAGTTGATCAGTTGATTAGCCCATCTGATTGGATAAGTCTGGATATTTCACTACGTCCGATTGGTTAATCAATTGATCAAGTGGATGATCAATCGATCAAGCATTTAACAAAGCTTTGTGCAACCCGGCCTTAGTGTTTATCCCAACAGTAAAGATAATTGGACCCTGACGGACAATAGTAGCCAGGGATGAAGCAACTGAATATCATGTTAAAGATATTAATTACATAATCAATATCTTCATGAGAAGACGATCAGAAAGAAGCGACCTAAGACATATGTCCGTGACGTACTATAGAGTCGTTGTGTAAATTAAATTTAAATAATAATGAATTAAATGTAAATCTGTTCTGTGATGTATCTAAGACTTTGAAGTGCGTTAATCATACAGTATTGTTAAACAAATTAAAAAGTTGTCGTTTTCGAGGTAGTGTTACAGTTGGTTTAAAACTTATTTAAGCAAACGTAAACAGTTGGTTGAGTTAAAGTCAGACAACGCTGCCGTTGTGCGCTCTACCTTAGTCGATATAATGTGTGGCGCTCCTCAAGGGAGTGTTCTCGACCCTCTTTGTTTCTTCCTTTATATAAACTATATTTCATTACATTCAAAAGGAAAAATATTTTGTTTTGCTGAGAATACTACAATTTATAAACAAATCAAAGCCAGGATGCTTTCATTTGCTACAGCTGAGACAGATAATATAAGACCATGGTTTGGAAATAATAAATTAATTTTCAATTTGCAGAAAACTAAAACAATAATATTCTGTAGAAATTAACAGGCCTTATACGTAACTAAGTATACAGCATACTCATTCAAATATCGAGTATTGAGTATTTAAAATCAAAATTAATCTCTATTTGCTGTACACTTTAAGGCAATATATTTAGTAGTGTGCCATCAAGGGCATTTCGCTTTATGCAAACTACTATTGATAATACAGTCAAATGAGAGCAAAAAAAGGGGTATCCCGGAAAAGTTCACAACAGTTTTGATTCTTTGTAGGGTATTTTGGGAGGGTCCCTTGGTGTATGAAACATAATTATCCCCTTCTTTTTTGATGAGCTGGCATGGGTAGAAGGCAAAATCTGTCAATTTTCTAACTTTTTTCTGTTTTCGAAAAATGTCGATCTTATCCAAAGATATATTCTATACAAAATCAGAGTATTAACAAACTTTCCTACCAAATCATGTTTTTCTAGAAATGGTGGTTTTCGGGATAATTGAGTTTTAAGTTTGAGGTGTTTTAGGAATAGGTACAAGAGTCTGTGCTCGCTACCCTTTAAAGCTGTGATCATGGAACCTCATTTTGAATCATTTGTATTATCTGGGTATTCAAGATTTTGAATGTGGTTTGGATGTTAGAAGGAGGGGGGGTACTTTTAGATACTTTAAAAATCTTATTGTATTTTTTCCCTGCTTCAGATGCAACAAATTGGAAAGTTACTATATTGTTTCGTCAAAAAAATCATCTAGTTTAATATTTTTATCTAGTAACATTTCAGATGCTAATTTGTTGTATTGAAGAAGGGACTCAAGAAATACAGTAAAATTCTTACAGTATCCAAAAGTACCACCTCCCTCCCTAAAATTCAAGTCATATTCAAAATTTTGAATATCTAGATAATACAGTATTATTCAGAATCAGATTTTGTGGTCACTGCTTTTAAGGGCAGCGAGTGTATGAGGACAGTCTCTTGCACCAATCTAAAACACCTCAGATTTCAAACTCAATTACCTCAAAAACAATTATCGCTAGAAAAAGATGAATGAATCAGTTTTGTAGGAAATTTTGTCTACTTCAGTTTTGTGTAGAATATATTTTTTTGCTAAGATTGATATTTTCCGAGATATTTACAAAAAACAGAAAAAAAAGTTAGCAAACTGACAGATTTTGCACTATAACTACTAGGCGAGCTCACCAAAAATGAGGGGGATAATTATGCTTCATTCAGTATAAAAACTTTTGTGAACTTATCTGGGAAAACCCCTAATTTGACTGTACTATTAGTCGGACTCCTATTTTGGGGATATAGAAATATTCACAATTGCAAAACTAGAAATTGCTCTAATTGAAAGAAAGCTAAACCAAATGGCAAAATGTTTAGAAAATCTACACTCTATAATGGCTTTAAGATTTTTAACTGAAATTAAACAAAGTCTTTGAAAGAGTTTAAAGACAGACAAACGCAAATTTCTAGAAATAATTGTAATTAGTTTCATATTTTTATTATTTTCTTAACTTGTTCTCATGCATGTACATTAGTTGGCTTGAAAAGACAATCTGCAAACCGGGAAAATAGTGATCCCAACAAAAATTTTGTTTCACATTTACATAAAATCTTTCAATTAATTATGTTATCGCAAAAAACATTTTTCAAAGATTTGTACTTCTTGCTTGATTTTTAAAATTCTTTAAGATTCTGATTTCATATTATGAAAATACCTGGAAAATTTAAAGATGAAGATTTTGAGCATCAGCTATACATCTACCAATTTGATGTTTTCATTTTCTCTTTTGCTTGATGTTTCATTTATTCCTCAACGTGTGATTGTTAAACTGTTAGTATACTGGAGAAGTTTCTTAAACGCCCATAAAAGCTTAAAATTTTACCAAAGATAATAATCGTTGCAAAACAATATTTTTCTGTTTTACTTATGATTGATTATTACTTATAATTAACTAATTTTGATTTATTTATTCTGAATTGCATTACTACACATTGAATAAATTCTTTACAACTTCCTAACAAGAACAAATTTACATCCAGTTACTCTTTTTATTCAACTTTGAAACGTTTCGTACATAACAAGAAATAACACAAAGATCATTTCCCACAGTAAAAGAATGTGCAGAAATAAAAATTTAATAATCATAAACATAATGAACTAATACTATAAAGCTTGTTTTTGTATTACTCCTTATCAACACACTCAATTAATTAAAGTAATAAATTATTAAGTGTTTTTTGCTATAGTAATTTTCATATGATAATTGTATTGGGTGTGGACGTAATATATAGAAAAATATATAAATTTTTTACATACCGTCCATATCATAAAATATATAAAGAGTAAACTGTATTATCAATTACAAATTATACCAATATATTACATAATAATGAATAATAATGATTTTTATTTCTAAAGGTACCTTAAATAAATCTAATACGATTTTAGACAATATTGTTAAGATTTAACAAAAAATATTTCCTTGCCGTTTGTTATCTTACTTCTCATTCTTTTCGTATTTAATAAAAACAACGTTCATATACGCACAACCGACTGTAATAATATAATAAAATAAAAGTTGTAAACATGATTATCTACTAAAGCCATGCTTTAAGTATAAAAACAAAAAAAAAGGTAAAGGCAATAACAAAAAACAAGCCAAATAAACAAACACGTATTTATAAAAAGGAGCATCTTAAAAAAATAGTTTTCTTTATTAGTATCTTTGTTGTGATCTATAAAAACATATTTTAAATTTAGGAAATAAAACGTGTATAATAATTACTTGGAAAAACAAGCTACCGATAATAGTGACACAGCATTGAATAACAATAACTAATAGTTATCTGATGAATCAGTATGTAATCAACATTACAGGTTATTACTTAAACAAGTTTAGCTATAAAACCTTTTTTTAAGTCGGTGTTTTGTAAAACCCCGTATTCTGAATATTACATTACACGTGATCAATAATAGCTGCCGAACAATAATTTACGATGATATAATTAGCCATGGCAATAACATGATAATGGTACTAATTTAAGAGCAAAAATATTGATAACAGAACAAAGTTCACCTGATCCTACAATAAAGCATTACAACGTTAGTCTCTAATTGGCTTTTCTTTTTTTTGTACAAAAATGTATTGCTTCTAAAAATAACAATGAACCTTTTATCAGTATGAACTCCTGCTGTTTCCAACACTGTAAAAGTGTAATAAAAGATACAGAAATATCAGATATATCTGTCACTTGGTTTTTTTATCCAGGGAGATTTTTCAAGCAGATCCATTGCAGAAGATTTGCTTGAATATCTATTAATAGATGAAAGCAAAGCCTTTAGATTGTGGTTAAATAATAGATGTATATCGATTTAAATTTTTGTGTAGGTTTCACACTTGAATAAAAATTTATTGACCGCCAAATCTTCCTATGCAAAGGGAAAATTCTTAGAGTATATGCTATATTCACTATTTTTGGTTTTTTACTCAGAATTTAAAGCGAGAGATTACGTGGATTTTATACTGCAAGTTGTGAAAATTCCTCTTCTACTGAGACACATTAATTTCTTTATTATAACAAAATATTTACTAAAGAAACACTTTGCCGAAGAAGACTAAAAGAAAACGAATTGTCCTTTATGAGCCGTTAGTCATTTATTAAGCAGCTGTGGAGGTCAGAGACTTCCTGTAGTAATTATACCTTTCAGAAACTAAACCTCCAGTTGAGATTATCATTAACCATGGAGATTGATATTTAGAGAATTCTTTTGTATAGCAAAATTATGTCCAGTGTAAACCAATTTTCTTAGTCAAGAGATTACCTGATATGGTAAGCGCAAACGCTATTAGCATAATGTCATAGAATTAGTAAAAACATTAAAGGACTAACTTTTTTATCATATTTCGGTATGTAAGTTTGGTATCATAGGTCTATCCGAAACTTGGCTATCTAGTTAAGTGATTATAGTATTATATTTAGGTGACTTAAATAATGCCTTTTCTTCTATAAACAACCTTTATTGCAACACTTAGATAGATCAAGCCAGTGCTTTACTGTTTGCTGCATATGGTATATTCTGCTCATTTGGCTACTAACAATTTTCGAGATGTCTTTTGAACATTTCTCAAGCTTTATATGTTTTATAACAAAGGAAAATGTGTCGTTATTGCTGGAACTTCTTCGTCTTCTGCTTAGCTTTTCCAGTTCTCTGGATGTTTCCTCCAGTTCTTCCTGTTTAATCACAGAACAGGACCAAACTTGATATGAGCGGATCTCGCATGGTCCAAACTTCCGACCTTTACTGTTTATATTGTTGAATTGCCTCCGTTAATGCATAATAAATGCATACTATATGCAGATGATCTTGAATTATAACCAGAGCTCATCATATCATGATCTTAAAACTGTTTATTTATGGGATGAATGTAGCAATCTTCCTCTAAAGATGCAAGAGAATTAATTCTACTGATGTTATTCATGAATCACCTCCTTTAGTACCATCTTATAAGCTCAAGGACTTGGGAGTTTATTTTGGTTCTTCTCTGGCGCCTATATTACAAGGTTAGTCAATGACGCATTAAGATTCTTGAATCTTATTCCAAAAAACAGCAAACGCTTCTAACTTACTAATGTTTTCTGTATCAACCAAAATGAAATACGCTTCTCTGCTCTGGTTTTCAATTCACAAGTATCATAATCAAGACAATGTGTCACGTTTTCTTACATTTATTACTTATTGTATGAATATAATGTTTCTTTGGCGTGGATGTTTCAATACAGAACTTTGTCCGAGATTTATTATAGTCTTAAGAGATAAAAAAAAAATAGAATTTATTTAATTTTTGATTAAGTTGCTACATGATGACGTTAATTGTAAATAATAATCAAACCAGAACTAACTTACTGCAGTTCAGAAAGTTGCATTACATGTACTTTACATTTCAGTATAAACTTACAATTGTCTGCAACTTTATGCCCTCATTGAGATCCAAAGCTTATCATTGAATACTGCCTTTTATACAAAATCTTTTTTTTAATGCTAAAACCAGTTTGAACTATAATCCAGTGTTACATTGGATTTCAGTAACGTCAGTTTTTGTCGGTTGGTCGTTTTTCCGTACTTACACTGTTAAGATGTTATCTGTTATCTACATAATGGTTGTTGAGACGCTATCTAAAGTTTTGCCTTAAGATTTATATTTTAAATCTGAAGTGTGAAAGATTTCTTGTGAAACTGATCCACAAAAGTCACAATAATAAACCTAGAATTTTGACAGCTTTAATTATTTTGATTATCTTCAACCTTCTGCTACTTTTAATAAACAGAGTTGTTTGTTTACTACTACGACTTCTACTCCTACTAATTCTCTTGAGTATGTTGATCATAATGTTCGATATCTCAAGTTAAAGGAATGTGGCACAAGTCAACAGGTTCTTAACTATAAAGAAGGCTCTTAAATCGATATAGTTCAACTTTATAATGCTTATAAGAATGCTTGACTGTATTGTGTATATATTGTGTACCTTAAATGGAGTCGCTAGTTGAATGAGCGATAACCATCTAAAAATCCCACCGTAGAAAACTGAAGCTGTTGTATTTAGTGGGCGCAGAAGAATGCCCCCCTTAAATCTACAAATATGCGGCCACAATATTAGAATCACCAAAGCAGTCAAACATCTGGAGGTGGTCAATGGTCATAGAGAGAAATTTGTTGTTTAGGGAGCACATCCATCAGGTAGCCCGAAAAGTAGAATCCAAGCAAGTGTAGTCTTACAATTAATGCCAAGCATAGGGGGTCCAAAAATGAAGGCGAGAACAATATTGGAGGCAGTACCCACTTGGCCGCATTATATGCGGCTCCAATTTGATCCGAAGGCCTAAAAGTGGATGGCGGATGTACAACGGAGAATGGCCTTGAGAATAATGCACTCATGGTTCTAGCGGGACTTACTTCCATGGACATTATGGCGGAAGAAAGAAGAGAACTGTACACGAAAGCTCAAGATAAAAATAGAAAAGCTGCCCGTGAAAGGGCCCTAGCCAAATGGCAGCATATGTGGAATGCTAACATCACAAAAGGACAATGGACAAAAAGATTAATACCAAATATCGCCAAATGTGTCAACAGGAAATACGGGGATCTAGATCACTACACAATGCAATTTATGAGAGGGCACGGCAGTTTTAATGTATATCTGAGTGCTATTAATAAGACCCAAGATGATAGGTGTAACCTATGACAATATACACCCGACGATACCAAACATACAGTTTTCGGGTGCAGCAAATGGTCCGCGGAAAAAAATATATTAGAAAAAGGGTTAGGGGTCCACATGACACCCGACAATATAGTCGACTTTATGCTTAGTAATAAGCAAAACTGGGACAATAGAATAGGTTGCTCCGAAAAATAATAAAAGTGAGGTTGGCAAGCGAAAGATCGTGCAATAACTAAGGATAGCAAGTGGACAATCCTGCCAACATCTACATAGCCATGGTGCCCAGAAGCAATACCCTTGGGTCTTCCTGGGCACATCATACACTAGGCAGAAAGAGGAGGTTTTAGTCCGTAGGGTACTGACATGACTCCGTACGTTGTGGCATCCATGAGGATTTTCTCATTCCCTAGTAAAAAAAAGTTTAAGTTTATAATGCTTATAAAAATGCTTGACTGTATTGTGTATTATTTTCTAGTGATAGTTTGAACCTTTGCATCTACTGCTTACAGCAGTACCGTAATATAAAGATGCAACAAATGCATAAGAAATAGGGCCCTGGAATAGAACTGATAGCAGAACTGACAAACATAGTAATTATTTTCAAATTTTATTTATTTCAGATGTCCATTACGATATTTAACGATTGTTAGCGATTGATTGACGTACTCTGCTCACCAACATCTGAGTGACTAAAATGCAGGAGCATTTTAGACGCGCCAAGTTTAAATTTAATAGGTATAAGGTAGATTATACTAAGTTTTAAATTTCTTTAATTCTATTAGAAGCATGGCAAAATAAATAGTTTTGTCCAAAGTGAGTTACTTTATTCAAATGCCGGAACAGTTTTGCACTTCCACGGCACACCACCTACACCTAGACACCACACACCACTACACCAACATATACACACTCTCACACTTCTCATTACACAATTCCAACACCGTTCTGAAAAGAACCGTCGCGTTGAACTCCTCGTCGTCTCTGTGTGACGGCTCGCTGGCCGTCCTTGGGTACTCCTCCAACCTGGGCATCTACACCATCACCTGCGGGGATCATGGAGAACCTGCTTCCGGCCTGCACCACCTTCGCCACCAGACCATCATCACCGTGGACTGCGGGCGTGCGGACTGCTTGGTACCCGACATGTTGGCGTGCACGACAGGAGTTAACCACCCATTTTCCAACTCACCAGCCATAGAGAGATTAAGTTCTCTAAATGGCAGCCACCTACGGTGGCATTTATTCATTGATCCTCCTTATTCAAATAGTAGTTGCATCGATTGTAAATTTTAAATATTTCTAGAAGGTTAAGTAATTTTCCCTTTTGGATGATATTTAGGATTTGGGAGTTGTCTCGATGGTTAAGTTTATAAAATGATTTACAAATGTGCTCGGAAAATGGAAAAGGAAAAGTCTTACTTAATTTGTAACGTTCACTTTTCGTTTCCGTTACATGTGTTGTAGTTAATCTATGCTGTCGGTGTGATCTTGTATTTTTGGTAGTTTTTTTTTTGTTGAAGAGGTTTTTTTTGGTACTTGTTATGATTGGTTGATTATCGTTTTCGTAGCTTTTAATTAATGAGATCATTTATGGTTAACGAACTTTTTAATTTTATTTATTATAGGAAGTGGGACACAGGGTATAATTCTTCCAGCATTTAAATTTATTTCTATTATTGTAGTATTTTGAACTATCACAGCTGTTGCTTGTATTTCTGTTAAATTTATTTCAATATAGATTTAGTTAGCAATTTGATAAGGGTTGGTTTTTCTTATTGCGATTTTATTAATTGTAATTTAAGATTTCTTCTTTAATTATTACGTTTTAAACCTTCCTTACACTTTTATATATGAAATTTTAATTAGTATCCAGGTATAGTTGGTAGATGTTAGTAGTTTACTTGGTTCATTTTTTTCAAGGTAGCTCATGTGTGGTTGATCTTTTGTTAATGGTTTAGCCACAATGAATTGAAGTTAGGACTTTTATACCAGCTCATTTATAAAGTTTATTTTAGTTTCTTTAAATTTAAACTAATTTCAATTACGTCCTCGTTGGGGGTGTTGCAACTTATAGTTTTTTATATTGCTGCTAGTCGTGTTGCTGTATTATCAGCAATTCTATTTCCAAACGCTATTTCATCATTAAAAATTAAAATTCTCAAAATTCAGGATTTCTGCTTGGATCGTCTTAGCGTCGTAGGGGTCTAGCTTCACTTCTTCCAGGAAAGCATTTAGTAGACCAGGAGACTTCATATAGGTGCCTTTACTGCCGTTATTTGTGTTTAGTTTGCTCAAGATTCTGACGTTTGGTGACAAGCCTCAATCAAGCGAGGGTAAGTAGGGTTATTTTGCTCTTTACTAGGTCTCATGGAAGGTATCTCTTCTTTTAGCTTGTTAAACTACCTGTGAATGCATTGGCTTTTCTATCATTGTAAATTTTTCTCGCGTAGCAAACAATTTTTTGAGTTGTCGTGGAGGGTTAAGCAAATTGGAGACTTCTGCTTCAAGTAATGAGTTCAAATCCACAAGCAGTCATTTTTCAATCTATTTCTAATCAGCATCTGGCTAGGATCCTTATCTTCGATTCGAATGGAAACTTCTGCTCGATTTGTAAAGAATTGAATGCCTCCACTTGGTGGACATTTTAAAAGCTTCGCTTTTAAAAATATTGCCGTCAACTATTTGAAAAATATATAAATTATTAAATTTAATCTGTTTCATATTCTTTACATTTGGTAATTTTTATCTTATCTCACTTAGAAGCATTTCTACGACATTTATTTGTATGCTTTTAAAAGTTTTGATTTACATTTGTTTTCATTTTCTTCCGAGTTCTAAAAACTTAGGAAGTATGGGTTAAGAGAAGTTTGTTTTCGCGTGCTTTATTACAGATTCATCTCATCTCATTCATCTCATGACAGCGCTGTACTTCTGAGGCAGGATCCTAGTGGTAAGTCCGGTTTTTCACACTCTTAGACAACGTTTCATAAGTTTCGGTTTCATTTTTGTTTGATTGGATTTTATAATTAAAAAATTTTCTGCTTTATGAAATTTTTATTTGCATTCTAAAATTTTTCAGAAATTTTATTACACTTCAGTTGTAAAGATAAAGACTTAGATTAAACATTTTCGACTAAATTGTTGAAAATTTAATTTTATTATTTTGATATCGTTAAATTTTGTTATTAAATCTCAAACATTGTTTCTAATAAATCTGTTGATGGCATTACTTAATTAAGTATTTACTAGTTGGAATTTCTTAACAAATTTCTTCATGATTATTCTTGTTTTTTTGTTGTATATATAATTTCCTTATACTCGCCCAAGGTCACCAACTGAGTCTAGCCGGCGTCAGACCAAAAACTGTTTAGTTACATTGAGTTCATTATCTTATAACACAAGGTTACATTACAAATTGCACATTGTTATTCTTTAAGAGGCGATCATGTTTCTGGATTCTAATTTCAGAGAAACAGCCTGTCTGATCTACGTAGAAACTCTCGTATTTGAGAAAATGAGACTCCAGGTTTGTTGAATGGTTCTATAGAATCTTTATCGTGAACAATTAAGGTGGATAAGGAGGAGGCATTAGAAAAAGAAATGCCTATATAGAACGATAAAAAATGGATGTGATGCTATTTTCAAATTCTACCCTGAAACTAATACTGTTATGAAGCGAGATAAGCCAGCCAAGGAAACATCATTGCGATTACCTTTGAAAATCGTTACAATGTTATCAAGGTAGCGATCCCAAAGACAATATGTTCTTTAAAAATATGTCTGTTGAAAATGAACTTTTCTATTTAATGGATATTAGAAATCGAATTTCCTAATAAATGGAAGAGAAAAATTAAAGAATAAAAGTAGATGAAACGCTGGATAAAGGAAGTAGAATGACACCAGAAGAATTATTTAAAATACGAAATTGCAGTGTTTTTGATATTCTATTGTTGTCTTAAATAGATTGGCGTTTCTGAACGACTGAGAACTGTGTGATAATTTATAAAAATCAGCTATAGGTCTCGCTATTACCTTAAGTGTAACAAAGATTTAAATATGTACAAGCACGCATTCCATCAAGCACGGAAAAGCCAGTTAGAGCACCGACTTACTAATTATCAAATAGTCAGTTTTTATTTTTGTTTTGAGCTAAATCTCAGCACAGAGTCTCTGCTAAGTTTGTTAGCATAAGAAAACATCGTTTCTATATTAATAAGTCTCTTTATGTTATGTTTGTTATATTTTATTGTCCAGATAAATTTGTCTTCAAAATATGGGTTTGGACATAACAAATTTCAACATGTGTCAGACCGTCTAGACCAAATAATGTGTGTGCCTTTGTAAATTCATCTTCATAATCTGATATTTTTTTAGAAAGTATGTTCCATTGCATTAAATCTTCATATCCTCATATTTATTTTAAACTGTTTTTGACCTGTCAAAGCGCAGACAATTTATTGCTTCTCAGTGGAATTGAAACGTCTGTTCTTTCTTGTAAAATAATCAGACTTCTTCGCGCTTGTGCAACTTTCTAGTGGGATCTCATCTCTTAAATACTCCCCACCTCGATATTTTTGTCAAAGTTGCTTCAGTTATTGAGCAAGCAATATGCCGCGTTCAGCTCCGAAGAACTTCCCTGTTTGAGGTCCGCCCTGGTCGGCCTGTCGGTTCTGCTTTCCGTATCGTCAGTTAAAGTACTGTTCGCGTAGACATAGTTTTTGTCGTAAATTGGTTTCTATTTACTGCAACGTATCGTGAACTCTTCGGTGTCTACCTATTTCGAGATATAGATTCTGCAGTGCAGCTTTTGCTGGTTGGATATTGCCACAATGAATTCCGAACAATTTCATACCTCATTTTTCTTAAGTATAAGTCACGTATTATATTATTCCGACCTGCCGGTCGTATCGTGAAACAATAAGAAGCCCAATCGAATTTTAAAATGCTTACCTTCTGAATCTCGTCCATAAGTCATATATGAAGTTATCCCATTGGTATATAATTATCGTCTATTCAGCCACTAGAACCTGAAGAACTTTGTAATGCACTCTGGAGATAACCCATTGATTTATTTGTGTGTCAACAGGGTGCTAAGAAGCTCGATACACTCATGAATTAACAGTTGCTACCAACAATACCAATCTTTTTACTGGTTTTAAATAAATGCTGAGCTCAAGCAATTCTTGCTTGTTATATGATAAAAGGGACATAATAAATCTAGAAGGACTTGATAAGCTAGACAGAGCTCTCCTTTAGACAATTACGGAAGTTGTTTGTAAATAACGTTTCGTTTGTCTGGATGCAGATTAACGAGCCCGACGGATACTAAATTAAATTAGTTCATTTCTTCTTTATTGTGTTTATTCAAGTTGCATTCTCTAAAGGAGTCCGACATACCTATACGAATTTGTTTGTTTAGTTCACAACACAATATTGAAAGATTATCTCATGTAACAGGTTATACACCATTCTTTCCTTTTATTTTGTTGACAATTATTTGTTAATTTTAATCTGTATTTTAGGTGTTTGGATGTTTTGCTTAGAGTATTTGCAGATAAATGTCAGCTACAAACCGCTAGAAGTTAGACAACTTTTGAAACTACCGCCCAGGACAGTGTTCATTTGTCACAAGATATTTAACATCAAAGAGAGTTTCAATATATCGTGTCTACCATTCGAGTTTAATTACTTTAAGTATAGAAAAAACATTAATAAAATTCATTTTGTTCTTTAAAAATAATTTAGCCACGGAGGGTACCGCCAAACCATCGTGTCTCCGACATGCCGAGTTAGCCAAGAGGTTCTTTAATTATATGGTAATGGTAGCTCAAGTAATTTCCGTTCTTCCCGTAACACGTTTCTAAAAGTTGTACGACCTTAAATATGAATTCGTTGATAGAAAGTACAAATGTTCCTTTCAACGATACAATAATATGAAATTACTTTGTGTTGTACTAAGCAAATTTCTTTTATAATTACAATAAGTCCTAGAATTTAGAAAAAAAGTCCGGAAAGTTTAATATCTCTTAACAAAGCATGTAGGTTATGTACTGGAAAACGTTTTTGGTTAGAAATCTATTTTAAAAGTTGACCAGCACCTACACCCGTTATCAGAAGGGTTTTCTTTGGAAGAACAAGGTAAGAAAGGCAGAACCACTATGACGTACAGTTAGACTATGATAAGGGTAACTCAGAAAAAAGTCTGACCAGCCAAAGAGGAAATGAATTTGAACTCAAGTTTGATACAGTTCAAACCTCAAAATTGTTATATCACCAATAACTCACTAATCAGAAAGAATAAATAATTTTAAGAAATGTAAATGCTTCTACTAATTAGTAGTAATCGGTATATGTGCCTCCAATGACCCTATTAAGAAAAGGTTTAAGGAGAAATCTCTTTCGAGATATTAGACTACCTAAATTCCATATTTCGGAAACGGATATGGTATCCTGAAATGCCAATTTTTAACACCTTGGAAGGTCGGGAAATAACTGTCCCTGAGGTGGAGCGGGCTATCGACCTGACTAAAAGCAGGAAAACGGTCAGACCGGATGAAATTCCAACAAAGATTCTGAAGATCTTGAATAGTAGGAATATTGAAATGCTTACGGTGTTTTTCAATATATATACAATACTGGCCAGATACCAGAGGACTGGTTGCTGTCTACCTTTGTTACATTACCAAAAGACCCAATGCAGAAACCTGTGATTTATTTCGTACAATAAGCTATTGTACGAAAATCTTTCTCAAAATTATACATGCACGATTATACAACAAGTGTTAGATAAACATAGGAGGGACACAAACTTTTGACGAACCACGAAACAATGATTCACGCTTTGAAGAACGCAGGAGTGGACGATAAAGACATCAGAATAATAGTTAACATACTGGGGCAGAGGGCGGCAGTACAAGTTGAAGGTCAGTACACTAAGTCCATGAAGATCCAGAAAGGAGTCTGGCAGGACTGCGTGTTTAATTTATATTCAGAACAAATCTTTAAAAAAGCACTAGAAAATATTGATGGGGCATTAAAGTAAATGGCAAAGCCATTAACAATATCCGATATGCAGGTGACATCATATTAATAGCGGATAGCCAGGATTGTCTGCAGAAATTAACGAATAGGGTTGATTAAATATAAAGAAGACAAAGTTTATTGTCATAAGTAAGTCAAAGATACAACGAACAGTATAACACGCAAAAAATCAAGCAATGAAGATTGGGATCATACACAAGAAATAAAAGGTCGAATCAAAAAAGCTAGAGCCCTGTTTTTCAAAATGAATAATTTATTATGTAGCAGAGACCTCAGTTTACAGCTTAAGAGACGCATTGTTTCAAGTTATTTTTACTCTATGCTGGACTGTATCAGGGACTATGAAAAATACAGGCATTCAAAGTGTGGATTTATCGGCAGATTTTAAAAGTACTGTGGACTGCAAGAGTAACAAACGACAAAGTTTTCAGAAGGCTGAATTGTCAACCTGAACTCATGCTTAAGATCAAGAGACGAAAACTGGAATATTTCGGCCATATAATGAGGAACGAAACAGAGTATAGGCTGCTTCAGAATGTTCTCCAGAGAAAAATTCAAGACAAGAGAGCTCGTGGAAGGAGAAGGATCTCTTGGTTTGCTAACTTACGCAAATGGTTTGGGAAAACATCAACTGATCTATTTTGCAGCGCAACGAGCAAAATTTGCATTGCCTTGATAACAGCCAACGTCCGAAACGAATAGGGCGCCTAAGAAAAGATATGATACCCTGAACCCTTTTTGTAATAAGAGTAAATAAAACTGACTTTATTTTCTTTAGATTTTTAGCACACTTGGGATTTATTTTAATTGGATTAGTGGAATGGTACTTCAATGCAAGTTTTTTATCACTTAGTACTCTTTAAATATTGCTTTCCTTATTAGAACTCAATCCACATTACGTTTAGTATTTTTCAGTTTATCCTGTCAATATAAGCTATTTGACTTTGTTCTGTCAGTTTTGAAAATACTTATTGAAGATGCAGCTAAAGAATTTAAAGGAGATTTTAAATATTGAAAAGACAAGAACCAAGTCGAACGTATACGCTATAGCCGTTACATCAAGCTAGGAAAAGCTACAAATTGTGAACAGTTTTCAGTAGTGTCAAAGACGCGGTAAATTTACAGTTGGGTTTAAAATTAAAGTTTTAGAATTTTACATGAAACAAATGTGAATTTTCCAAATAATCAATCGATTAATCCATAGATTGTGATTTATTCTCTATTAATATTCTTTCAACAGACGCAGCGCTAATCTAAATAACAATGTGTAATTAATGACGGAGCTATTATGGTTTCTTTTTTAATTAAATAAAGATTATACTCTAGAATGAGTTTACAGTAATAAATTCAAATTAACATTACAAAAGCATTATGAGCATTAAATCAGTTTTGCTACTCTTTAGTACTTAATTACGTTTCTTGCTTATTAAACATTACACCTTTGATAGCATTTTGTAATAATTAATAATACTTCGTAATATGCATGCATATATATACTCGGATATTTAAGCTCTGTATTGTATTGAATAGAATTTAAATAGATGTTAGCAAGAAGTTAATTGTACTACAAGATCAAGTGTGTTAGTTACTAGGGTCACAAAATCAATAAAAATAAAGAGCCTACGGTAAGGATATATATAAAGCAGGATCAATAATTGTAATCACCACTCGTCTATCAAAACGGAAAGCTCTTTTGAAGTAGAGGAAGAAAATCAAAGACAAATTTTATCAATCACAAATAATATTCTGTACTAAGTTTTCTCAATCTGTTTGATCCTTTATGGTTGTTTCTTTTAACGTACAATTTGAAGTAGGTGGTCAAAGAGAAAACTAATTTTAAAAAAAACCTTAATAAATAATAATCCATAAAGATTGCAGTTCGGATATACTTTTAACGCACTGTTTATTTTAAAAAGAAATACACATTTTTTAGTGCAGCGTACATTTAATATTGTAGTACACTAGTTTAAGCAAAACTGGAATATGGACTTTCAAAAGTATTTCACAATACGCGCATTCCTACGTTCAACAACTGAATTTACATAACTTTTCGTAATATTTGCATGTATTTACATTTTGTAGTGATAAAACTGTCTACATAAACGTAACTATTTTAATTTGTAAATAGGTGTTGAGTGGGTTTTCTATAACACTTTTTTTGTTAGAGGTTGGTTTTTAAGATTAAATTTTTCAATAATTTAGACATTCAAACTTTCACTATAAATCTTCGAAAGGAAGCTGTTATGTTACTTCTTACATACATGTATTTAATTAAAATTCCAAATTTTTAATTTAATAGTTTCAAAACTTCTTCTTTTATTTCCTGGCAATACTTATTATTACATCGATTATTTATCTAGTACACAGGTCGGTTAAATAAAAGATTGAATAACAAAAAGAAGCTCAACATTGATTAATGAGTTATTTTGGTTTCAAGTTCAAGCAAGTTCTTTTTTAATAAAAAAATCTAAACGGGCAATGAACATCTTGAATGTAATAAAAGTGCAGGTGCACACTGAAGTACCTTTTTATAGATATTTTGCGCGTTCTCCAATTAGAGTATTATCTATTATTCGGTCAATAATCTGAGCAAATCTAAGTTTTAGTATATATTTTTTGCAATTAAAAGATAAAACTAATCTCTCCAGATAGGCAGTTATTGTAATAAACAACAACATAGAGATAATAAAATTTTTGTTATAATAGTATACGATGAGTTTTATCTTTGCAATCAATCAGTTTCTACGTAAATTTGAAAGTTGATTTTGAAATGCTGTAAAACATTTAACGGTAGTCGAGAATTCTATATAATTTTAAAATTAAAAATAAGGAAGTAATTTAGTAAGATGTGCATAAAAATGCTGAAATGCATGATTAACAAGATTTGTAGATTTATAATATAAAGACAGATGCATCAAGCATGTTATACAAGGGCATATTTGACGCGCAATGCGAGCAACTACATAATATACCTACTAGCTTGAGAATGAGGAACTGTTTCTTTTAATGAAACTTTAGAAATTGAAATGATGCTGAGAACTCGAAAACGGAAACCTTTCAAGTATTACATTAGATAGTATACCAAAAATGGGTTCATTTTGTAGTTTATAATTCAAAAATAAACTTCAAGAATTACAGCTATTCAAAACTAACTAACGCTTTGATTTGAAGTTCTGTATCTTATGGATCTTAAAATAATTTAATGTCTGAAAACTTTTGAGTTTTTCTTCTATTTAGAAATATCTAAAATAAATCTAGTGAGAATGAAGAAATCAAAAAGGAAGATGATTTTAATTTAGATTTGTGGTTTTTCATTGAAGTGAAATTGGCAAAAAAATAAATTCGGAAAGTTATAAAATCGTTCAATGAAAAGCCGTAACAGAATTGCATTAAAATTTTTCCTCAAGGTTTTTCTAATGAAAACAAACAACAAGACTTAGTTATCTGCTATTCCCAATAGAAAAACACGTTTTTGAATCATCAGCAACCTTTCTAAAACGTTTAATTTTCTATTTTCAGAAGCGTTCTTTGCATATAAATTTCCTGAAAGATTCTGCATAAAAGGTTTATGTAACACAGATATAAAAGAAGGAAGAACGATTTTGACGAATGCACGTTCAATGTTAGAAAAACACAACAGTGATTGTCATTCTGAAGGTTTCCCTGGCAAGGTAAAGTTTGTGAAAGTTTCTTTGATTTTAATAAAAAATGTCTTGTACAGTTCAAGAATGTTTTCGTTTCGCAGCTTTCCGAAAAATTTAGAATTGTGGCAACCAAACCTGGTTAACTGGAGTTGTGGCTCCGGGCGTAGACAATAAATCCAAACCTACAAAAGACTCAAGTTCTTTTGATTCGCCATAGCAACCAGACCAGAGCTGAAAGTTCCGACCTAGTAACTACACGTCTGCTTGGAACTTTAAGGTTCACGTCTTGAACTGTCTTCTTTTTTCACCTATTTTTGAATCTACAACACTTTTACCATTTTGGTTATCACAGTTTTATATGTGGCCTCTTAATGGAATGGCTATCTGCGGAAGAGTGATCGGTCTTCAGTTCCACTCTTTGGTGAAGAATATGCCATCTGGACGGGATTCCAAATCATAATGGGCAGTTAATTAAAAAAACGAACACGTACCCTAAACACTCCGAATTATACTCCCAATCCCCAAAAGAATACGAAAGAAGCGACTCAAATATCTTCCAGCAATCCTTCTCGACAACGCCAACAATTTGATCCCAAAGCTGAAAGGCTAGCTTAAAGCAACTCCCGCTGTCTACAAACACTTTCCACACCCAATAGCTTTGCAACCTTCCAATTTCCAAGAACAAGCGTCACTTTACCCAAGTACAGCAACCTATCCCTTACTCATACCTCCCCTTTCAAACATATTAAACGATATAGTATGCGACCCCTTGTCTGCATTAGAAAGTACACAAATTAATACCCGGACAAACTGTTCTGACTAACGTGGGCCACCACTCATCATTAACAATGCTTTTCCCATCACCACAACAAGCAACCGCTGCCGCCAGTGTTTGCGTTCCGGATCGCTCACTTTAACTCCATGCACTGCTACGCTACCACTGCGTACTTATAATCATAATTTCGTGTTTCCGTTTCCCGCTACTGTACTACCTGCAGCACAAACTGAGCACAGACACTGACCAACCGCCATCGAATAATGTACCTATCAGAAATGTTGTTATTTGATTTGCGGCTGAATAGTTTACTTCTAAAACGGCTTCCTTCTGGAACATTGACAAGTAAGAAGTAAGAACGTTCTAATATTAGATGATATTTAGAAAAGAACTCTTTTGGCGTGGTAGGTAGGCATCCATAAACAGTAGTTGTTTCAAAACAAAAGAAATCAAAATTATTGTCCGAATGACTAACTACAAGAGATAACGGCTATTCGGAGCTTTATAGGACGTCAATCAAAATCAATTTCCCAAATGATAAGTACTAAATAAGACCGTGCATAAAACCATCTAAGTTAAGTCACAAGAATATTGAATTTCCAATAAACGCGCCATACAAGCCCCTTTTAGTAGTTTCTTACCTTCTTCTGACCGCATCTTTTTGTTCAAGCCCTTCCGTTTAGATTATATTTATTATGGTCTTTGCTTGCCTTAGGTGGGACTCTCCATAATCCTGATCGTGTTTGCGAAACAGATTCGCTATTTGCTCATGGACGTTTCTTTGTACGCACTTAAAAATAGTTACAAATGCCGTGCTAAGATTTATTTCTAATTCTCTAACAGAAATTGTACAAAACAATCTCTCTCACAATAGTAAAGAAGATCAAAAATGAAAGCGCTCAGAAGTAATAATATTTTCAGTATTTTGACACAGTAGTATCTTTTAAAGCTTACTACTATAAAAATGCAATGCAAACTTCAAAAAACGCTTTTGTAGTATTTAAGTCAAACAGGATCTGATGTCTTATTTGCTTCCAAAATGCCCGTAGTTGCTGCTTTTTGAGCTGATTAGGGTTTTTCAGCAAGGAGATTTAAAGGAAAGTCTATCGGATCAAAAACAAGGAACTTGCAAAAGACTCATTTTAGTTGACCCACGATTTGCTATTTTATCAAAAACAGTAGTAAAGCTCGTTTAAGTTTCATAAGTTTTGTTTAGGCCGACCAAACTAAGCTAGACTTTATTATTTTGTCTTGTGCACTCTTTCCTCCTAATTGTTTTAGTCCACTCAGGAGTACTCGTAAATATTTAGAAATCTTACGTTTAGTGTAGTAAGGTAGCAGAGATTGTAGGTCGCTGTGATGTATTTGAGTTTAGAGCTGACAAAAAATTTTGTAAAAACTTCCTTCTTTGAATAAATATTTTCTTGTAAAGAGAATATTTAGCTAGAATTTATTACAAATTGAGGACCCGTCTGAGATCTGTTCTTTTTTCTCAATACTCAAAACTGTGAAGCCGAGATATTTTATTTCAGCTTTGCAAAGGTGTAAAGTTTTTTAATGAAACGGGCAAGCTTGCCTTTTGCAAATTCGAAGCAACTAAATATATGTAGATGCTCTAAATGTTTCTCAAATGTTGCAGAAAATGTTGAGATGCCGTCCATGTTGGTTATGCACTCTGGTCATCAAAGCTTACTACACCCTCACATCCTACATCAGACAAGCTTAAAACAGCTCGATCCGTATTTGCTTTGAAGTCTCTAAATAAATTAAGGTTCATAAAGGCAAATTCGACCTTAGGCCACTAGAGATGCCCTGATGAGTGGCACAGCTCAATGCTCTACAAAAAGGAGCTAATGTAGTGGGAAGTTCAATTTTTTTGTGTTACGTTTTTCAAGAACCTTAAAGGCAAGCAACTGCTAGGGGATTTTAACCATATCTGTATGCTAAGAGACAGTTACAGTCAAATATATCTGCAATAGAAGAAGTGAAAGTAGAATTACGTTAGTGTGCTTGTGTGCTACTTAGTAAGTCTGAAAACTGAGGTCCTAAGATATTTGACTTTTGATTTTTATTTTTGATCACATTTTTTGACCAAATTCATTTTATTTTTTTTTTAACTTTAATCCTTTGCACTACATTCGAAAGTTAATTTAGTGTGAAACTCGATCTTGCACCCCCACAAGTAATGTAAAGTAAAATGATGGGCGCAGTCCAATTCTCCTTTGTATTTACTTTTTCCGAGAACGTTAATGGAGGGCAGATTCCGACCTTGGGTCACCAGATTTAGTAAATGGAATAGCGTAGCCCTACGTTTTTCAAAAACGCTTAATATATACCAATGTAATGTCGGAAAGCGCAGCCCGACCCGTGTTCGCATTTAATTTTTCCAAGAAAAATAATAGAGGGCGGCTTGAGCTTCCGAAAGTGACCCCTTAAGCGGCATAGCCTGATGCGCTCCGAGAAAGTCAATGTAGTGCGAAGCTCCATCTTGTACCCCCGCAGGTAATATAAAGTTGAAAGGCGCAGTCCAACAAGCGTTCGTATTTAGTTTCTCTCTGTCTCTCTCTCTCTCTCTCTCTCTCTCTCTCTCTCTCTCTCTCTCTCTCTCTCTCTCTGGTGGTATGTACTTTTTATAAAACACGCTAAAAGAGTAGGCGTGGTAAACTCCCAGAGCTGCAAATGTAAATGTGCAGAGACAAAAAAATGGGGACATTGGTGGAATAGGAAGTGAAATATCTGACCTTTATTTAATCTGTGGTTAATGTTCGTAATGTAAGTTGGAGAGCTACTATCTAGTTTTTTTAAGATCATGAGGAGAAAACTCGAGTTTGGGCTACCGGAAGGGGTCTGTTAAGTGGTGGCTTAAAAACGGTTAACTGAAGGTGTTAAGAGAATATTACATTTGTATTGATTTACGATGATTGTCGAGGACGGCCGAACATACAAGTAAAGGGTGCGCAAGGAACGTAACAGCAACCCTCGCTCTCTTCCTCAGCGACAGCCGTCAAATACAGACACGCTCAGACGTGTCAGCATTTAAATAAAAGTCTTTTACGTTTACGATTTACGAGTATTTTTCTATTCAATTATACAGTCCATTCTATTGAAGTACATTTACAATTTGCAACAGAGGGCACAGCCTGACAAACAAAAGCCACGCCCGCTTCTCTTCTAAAAGTGTTAAGAGAAGAGGAGGACTTTAAAGTGCACAGTCGGGGCACAGCCCTAGCGCGCGGCCAGAGCTGCGCCAACCCTATTTTCAATAGTAGAGATGAGCTTTTTTCCATTGATCAAGTTTAGACTTTATTTAATCTTTCTCATTATATTGCATTTGATTGCGCATTTGTAGTACTTTTACGACAAAACCTAAAACTACTGATTGTGATGTTAGGGATCTTAAAAAGAATCGATCAAGTTTGCAAAATCCTTTGATTGATCCCAGAAGGAAAGCCAAGCTATACCTAACATTCAACCCTTTTAAAAACTTAGGCTAATAGTAATAACAATGAAATACAGCTAATATAAGATCAGAAAGAGCGGTAGCAATGTGATAAAAGCTCGTACAATATGTAGTATTTACTGCAAGGAACTAATCAGTAATCACTATATCAGGCCGGCCCTGATTATCACCTATTTTATGAAAGAATATGTTTAACGAAATTATCTAAGTCTAAATGTTGGAGTTTAGCTATAAAAAGGTGTCGTCTGCAATGTCTTTTCAAAAAGATATTAACTTGAAAAAAATTACAATGCAAAGAAATAAAGACAACTATCAACTATTATCTTATCAGTTATTCCATTTAAATTTTTTCTACTAATCGAACTTTGAATAAACCTAAATCTGAAACTAGGAAATCTCTTAAAACGCAGGTTTATGGAATTCTAACAACATTTTTGTGATAGCAGGATCATTTACTTAAAAAAACGAAGCAAAACCCAACAGCTCGTTGTCGGCTTATCAGTTAATAGTAGGTGTTTCACTGTTTGTAACAGAGAAAGTTCATTCTATTTCGTTCTGAAGCTTTATTTCAAGATTAAAATTTTTGCTTTGACAATCTGGGTGCACCCAAAGAGAAAAGATTAATTGCTTAATTTAAACCTTGGGAAAGTTATTTGTTAAGTTGTACCAAATTATTTTTTTTCTGTTTGCTCAATAATAAATTATTCTTTGTTTTTAAATCTTTCTTTGTAGTATAAGTGAAAAATTCATTACTTAATAAAATTAAACGTTTAAAAAATACAAATCTTTCATTATCAATTCGTGATGTTTGCGTTCATTAAGAAAGTCAGTAAAACTTGTAGCGCATCTTAAAGGTTGTAGTTACCCGAATTTATTGACACAGGATACGTAGAAATTTTAAAAATCCGGTCAGTAAATATTTTTTAAAATTACATTATACTCAGCTTCCTGTTATCAACTTTCAAAGTTTTAAGTACGCCACTGGCTGTTACCACAGTTGAAACTATAACCATGTTAGACATGATTTATTGGTGTATAACATCATTATTAGTGGACAAATAATTTATCGATATAGTACTACTACTGTTGATCTTTTGTCTGAACATCTGGCTAGAAAAATATTTAAATAAATATTTGGAAAGGACGAAATAAATAAAATCAATCATCAAAATTTATATTGGGACTCATTGCAAAATACAGGTTTTTAATTTAGTACTGTTTTTATTTAATACAGTATCTCCTATATTGTTAGGTACTAATATTTCATCAACGTGTATGTGGTTAAGATTACTAGATAAGAACATAAAAGCTCGGGAGTTAATTATGTATATGTAATTGATTTCGCTGTTCATGGTATTTATAAAAAATACTCTTGTTATACCTGTCGTATCAATTCTACTAATTTTAGGAAACCTACAAGATTACATAAGTTACAACTAGATGAAACTAAAATGGTTTTATACTTCAATGATTTTAATAATGCCCTCCTAATAATTAGTACAGATGAGTTAATTGAAAATCGTAAAACCAACAATCTCATTAACATAAAAACAGCTAAGGTTTCACTGTTTATGAGCATTTATATTTTTGTCACCTTGCTATCTTTACGTATCATGAACACTAAAAAACAAACTCGTTATCGAAAAGAGAAACAGATTGAATTCAATATAATTATGTATTTGTTATTATTATCATAATAAGAGCAGAGTAATAATTTTTAAAACACTACTGTGTTTTTGCTTTTCTTCAGTTATACCATACAGTAAGGAAATAACCTGGTACTTTCATTATTTACTATTGCCATACGCGTTTTATATTTATATATAGTATAATTTATTTTTTATTAAATTGAGAGCTTCATATTTTCTATAGATAATAGATATAATTAAAACAACAAATAATTTTTATAAAGACAACCAGTAAGCCTCTGAAAAGAGTAACGTTTAAAAATTTCAGTAGAGCAGCATTTGCAACAAGGATGAACCACGTTATCATCTCCAATCAATTACTATCCCTACTTCTATCATGTCTTGTTTTATCACTTCCAGCCATTTTTTCTTTGGTCTTCCCAATCTCTTCTTACTGGCTTCTCTATCATTCAGCGCTTTTTTTACGTATCTGTCTTCTGGCATTCTAATAATGTGTCCTAACTCTTCGAGCAAAAATTTTCTAAGTAATTTTTGGTCTTCCTATACAATATGTTCATCACTTCCCTATTTGTTCTTCTTAGCCATTCTCCCCAATTTTGTTTTTACACTTCCAAAAATCTTTTTGCCTGCATATAGCACTACTGGCCTTATGATTGTTTCATATGCTCTGGTTTTTGCTGCCCTAGATATATTTTTTGCCCTTTAAACTGTTGTTAGAGACTCTACTGTTTTGCTCCCTTCTAAAATTCTTTTATCTATTTTTCTTCCCCCTTGAGCTCTGTTAGTTATTGGTACACCGAGATATTCAAATTCTTGCACCTGTTCGATGTTATATTCTTTTCCTCCTGCATTTAGCTTGATATATTTATTTTCTTCCGACATGTCTGCACGTGTTTCCATATTATTTTGTTTTCTCCTCATTTATCATCAATCCATATTTCCTTGCCTCTTCTTCAAACTGCCTGAATATCTTTTCGAGTTCCTTCTTCAATCTTGTCATGAGGACTACGTCATCTGGGTATGCAATACATTGATGTCAATGGTGATAAATTAAGCCCGTTGTTTGTATTCTACTGTACCTCTCATTATTGCTTTTAGAACCAGCTTAAACAGATCGGTTGATGGATGGATGATGGATCGCGTTGCCTTAACCCCTTTTAACTGCGAACTAGTTTGAGAGGTGTCTTTCTAATGCAAGCTCGTTATTTGTCACATTTAGTGTTATTTTTACCATCCTTTTTAACTTTTGTTTCCCGTTTTTCAAAATTTTTGCTGATATTCCATTTTCTCCTGCACTTTAATTGTTTTTAAGCTCTTTTATTATTTCCCAAATTTCTTGTTCTGATGCTTTTTCTACCCCTTCCTGTTTGTTATTTTCTAGTTGTTCCTTACTTGCTTGTCTTGTTAAGTCTATCGCTTCTTCATCTAACAGTTCCATCTTTCTAATTTATCTGATGTCTGTCCAAGTAGCAATCCTTCTTTGTTTCTACAATAGACTGTTTTGTGTGCCCTTTGCCTTGTTTTCTTAACCTCCCAATAAAAGTTTCTTCTTTCTTTATCTCTACAATGATCTTCTATTACTTTTAATTGTTTCTCCATATATTCCCTCGTTTTTGTCTACAAATCCTTTTCGCATCTCTTCCTTTTTCTTCATGCTTTCTAGCTGTTTCTTGTGTTCCGTTTCTGTCTCTTTCTATTTTTGCTATGCTTCTCACAACTAAGGCTCTCTTGCAGCTTTCGTCGAACCAATTACCTTTCCCTTTAAATTCAAGAAGTTATAGGGAAAGTTAATTGCAAAGAATTAGGTGTCAACAAAACCAGCAGACGGCACAACATTCTTTCACGTACGTTATGTGGAATAAAATATACCAAAGTTTAAAAAGTCATCCTAGGCAAACCACCACCCCTGGGAGAAAAAATGAAGAACGCCAAATAAAGAAACTGCTCTCCATAAGATTTGCTCCAACTACAACATTTGTCAGACAAATGACTTTTGAGTTTCTAAACTAAATGAACTTGAAAATGAAATTTCCAGGGAATTGTCAAGGAAGGCAAAGACGGAGTAAAAGGAATTTACACTACAAAATAATATAAAGTAAAGTGAGAAATACAATCGAGGGAGCATCTTTTAAGAGAAGGCCTGAAAAAAGGAGAGAAAAATAAAATTGTCGCAGACAACGAAAAGAATCTCAAGAAACTTCAGGAGGTAAAAATAGATACGAGAACAGTGAGAGAGATATTGAAGGTCACATCGCTGTAAGCAAGCAACTTTTTCCTATGCTCTAATGAATGAAACTCAAAATCTTATTATTATTATTATTTTTATTATTATTATTAATTCTTATTATACATTGTTCAAAACGACTTCTTAACTTTGTCTTGTGTTAAGATCTGTGATTCGTTAAAATGAAACCTCATCATTTAGAATAGAATCAGTTATTGTTTGTCCTTACTAAATCTCGCCCTAGTTTCTATTCTTCTTCTTCGCCATCATTCTTTGTACCCTTTCAGGGCGTCGGAGGTCATCGTTTCTTATTCGTTTACCCATTTTTTCCATTCTTTCCGGTCCCTTGCAAGTTTTTTCATCTGTGTCATCGTTTTGCCCATTTCTACTCCTATTTCTGCTATTTGATCTATCCTCCTTTTGTGTGGCCTACCTTTTCGTCTCTTCCTTCCGTATCTTTTCGCTTCTAATATTCTTTTTACCAGTCTTGTTTGATCCACTGTAGTTCTGTTTCCGAACCAGTTAAGTTTCTTTCTATTTATTTTCATTCCGATTAGAACCTGTATTAAGTCTGTTCTTATTGTGTCGTTCCTGATTCTGTCTATGTTTGTTTTTCAGAAATTTTTCTTGGTTGTTTCATTTCAACCGCATTTATCGTCCTGTTTTGTTTTTCGTTTATCACCAATGTTTCGCTGGCGTATGTCAGTATCGGTACAGGAATTGTATTATAAATATAATATTGTATAGTTGAGTGCGTAGTATAAACTGTTCGTTTTCTTTAGTCTATGAGCTATTTCCAGGTTCATTTTGCCATCGCTGGTAATCATTGTTCTCAGATATTCATATGCAGAAACTGTCTCCAACTGCTTTCCTTTGCAGGTTAGCCCAATGTTTTTGGTGTCTTGAACTTTATAGCTTACTTTCATAGTTTTGATCTTATTTATGTTTATTTCCATTTTCACCTTCTTGATTTCTTCTATCCATATGTTTATTAACTCTTGCATTTCCTCCCGGTTCTCTGCTATTATCACGATGTCATCTGCATACACGAGGCCTCCTATTTTCACTGGTATCATGCTACTATATCCTATTGTGGTATGTTTGTGTTTTGTTTTCTTTTTTTACGTTTTTCATTATTTTGTTCATCACAGAAGTGAGTTTAAGCTGTCTCTTTGTTTTATATCTATTTTTATATTGAACTCTGTCGATTTTTCTCTATTTAACTGCACTTTTCCATTTGCTTTTTTGTATGTGCTCTTAGTTATTTCTATTAACATTTGTGATGTTTTCAGTCCTTCCAGTGTTTTCCAAATGTACTTTCTATCTATTGTATCAAACGCAACTCTTACATCTATGAATGTTAGGTAGATATCCACTCTTTGTTCATTTTTCTTCTCTATGATGTTTCTTATAATGCGATTATAATGTATATATTATCCGTTGTTCTTTTATCATATCCAAAGGCAGCTTGTTCTTCTTCTAATTTCCCTTCTAGCAATTTTCTTAGTCTGGTTTCTATTATTCTGTTGTATATTTTAAATATTACTGATGATAGGCATATGACTCTATAATTTTCGCAAATTGTTTCCTCTCCTTGCTTATGTATTGTTATCAGAAGGTTTGCTTCCCATTCCTCTGGTATTTTCTTTGTATTCCACGCTTCCTTGAATATTTCCAGTAGCCATATTGTTTCTTGTTCTCCCATCTATTTTACCATTTCTGGACCAATATTGTCTGTCCCACTTGCTTTGCCTGTTTTAATTTTGGTCATCGCTTGTTCTAGCTCTTCTAATGTTATTTATTCTGTTAGTCTTTCATTTTCTGCTTCATCTTGTTGTATCTGTACTTCTCTTTTTGCTTCTTAGTTTTCTTCTCTTCCGAATGCAGTCTTATAGTGTCCTCTCCATATCTCTAGTACCTCTCTGGTTTCTGTTTTTAGTTGTTTGTTTTTGTCATTCAGCTCTTTTATTCTCTTTTTATTTTGGCCTCTAAGGTTTGGTATTTTATTCCAAGATTTCCTAATGTTAGTCTTGTAGCTAATATCTAATTCTTCCCCACATTTCCTCCAACTGTTTTTCTTTGCTTCTCTTGCTAATCTTTTTAGCTTTTTCTTGTGTTTTATCTATTCTGATTTATCATTTTTTTCTTTCGTTCTATTAGATTTTTTCCATGCTATCTTTTTCCGTTTCACTGCTTTTTCTATGTTTGTATTCCACCATCCTGTTCGTTTGTATTCGGTGTTTATTGTAGTTTTTCTCCATATTTGTTCAGCTCTTACTGATACCCATCAGTTGTACTACATGTTCTTCCACTTGCTATGGTCGTTAGGTTCTATGTTCCAATTTGTATGTTTTCTAATTTCTCTTCTTCCTCCCCTTCCTCTTTTTTCCACTTGGGTTCCGCCTCGATATTTCCTTTCGTTATTCTTCTCATTCCCGAAGCCATTGCCATTGTCTTCCTCTTCTTTATTCTTTGCCCCAGTTTCTCAAAATTTTAATGAATTGATTCAGCCGGTAAATAGAGAAACTCAATAATTTATCAGATAAATTATCAATATTACCAAACAGAACCATATAGGTATTACTGAAGTAAGCAAACAATCTTTCATTTAACTATGTGTTTAACATGAGAAAAATTAAATTATTTATTATAATACGTTTTATGCGTTGTCTTCACTAAATGCTAACTGTACAAACTCTTCTTAAAGGATCTCTGGTATAAACCATAATAACAGGTACGTTACGATTTTTATATCGAGCAAGTACTTTGAATATCTCTTTACAGATTTCTTCCGTGAATGGTTTTATGAATTTGTTAGAACTAGAATCGATTTTCAAAGATGATACTTTGTAAAATTGAAAGATTACGGTTCAGACAATATCTAGTTATGCCTGACTAGCATTCATGGATAAATAATACGAACGAAGACTTTACATGTTTCACGTCCCTACATGCAGTGGCATAATAACCATTCACGCAATAACTGTAATTCATGGAACCCTAAAAGACAGTAAGCTACTTTAAATAGATAGAATCCCGAGAGGTCCCGTGTTTGATCTAAAGGGGGACACCCCCTACGGCTGCCCGTTTGGACACCTACTGGTACGCCCCTTAAGTAGTTGTTACGCCACTGCCTATGTGACCAGGAGCAATATCGTCAGCTGTGAACGTCAAACGGAAACAAAATTGTTAAGTAAAATGAATTCTTCAAGAGGTAAAACAGTAGATCAAATCTACTTGAAATTAAGTTTCGAGTTCTGATGAACAACTAAAATAAAAGAGTACAACGGCAGTAATACTTTGAAGTAAGTAAAGGAAATTGTGGCATATTTCTATTGAGTTTCTCGACTAAACACCCCAAAGCATTTTATTTCCTTTCATGAGTGCAGAAATTAAAAGTATAAAAAGAATTACGAAAAAACATGTAGCGAGGCAAATACATACCTGGTCTATTTACAGTACAGCAAACTAATACAGACGTTTCAAATTAACTATGAGAATTTTATGTAGGACATACCATGAAATTGAAGAAATAATTTCAATGTAGCAATTTTTAAAATATGAAAGAAAAGAAACCTATCAAACTGTTTTGTTTAATTACTGAATACAATGCAATTGCTAAATAATAATTAATTTTTATTTATCATTTTCAATTATGATTTGAAACCATTTCATTTACATAGAGGTATTTGATAAGTTTTCACAATTTCTCGCAAAAATGAGTTGTGCGCATAAAATAAAATTAGAATTCCAGATAAATTCAAAGCAAGTCAAAGAATAGGTTGAAATAAAGGATTCATTCCTTAAACTAAGCAGATGTAGATGATGGTCTTATAAGTACTAAAATGTGTACAAAACAGTTAATATAGAAAAGTACTCATGGGCGCCGGCATCAACAGGATTTTTTGTTAGAGGTTGCTAAGCATTTTCTTGCCTGTACACACTCGGTAGACATGAGTACAGACCGTAAAACGGTAAATGTAACTTTAAGTACCTACTCTACATTCTGGGTCATGTTGCTGTTTATCTACAGTTCAGATTCAAAATCAAACTATTAAGAGGATATTTTCCAAACGAGAAAAAGCAAAATTTTGGCAGCTTCTAGAAACAGAAGCGTCAACAAAGACAGAAGCTTTTCCATGCATAAACGATGATTTCTTTGGGAAGAATTGATAAAGGGTTATTTGATTTAAATGAACTCATTTTTCATATTCTTCTAACTCTGTGGATTGGTAAGATTCGTTCAGTAAAGCTCTGTATTTAAAGGTACTCAACCTAGAACAAGTAGCAACTGAAGTGGCAAACATTGGCAGAAACTAGATGACGACAAGCTAACCCATCCAAAAAATCAAGATTTTCTGAGAGATTTGCTGATATACGGGGCTGATTAAAGTTCAAAGACAAGAAGATGAATAACCTGTTATAATATTAAAGAAATGACAAAGTCGTATTGGCATTCTGTCTTATGTTGTAAGGAACAAACACAGTGGCGTGTTCAAATACAGAAAACTTTACTGATCTTAGTGACATTTTTTCACTGTTTGTGCGTTCATTTTTAATCTGTTGCCATCGCCAGTCGGAAAGAAATACTCATACTTCGCTCCTTTATCTACTAGTCTTACGCTGGAGAATAGTAGTCTTTGATCCTCGTTCCTCACTCCATGACTTAAATATGAAAGCGTTGTCCAGTTATGATGAAAACATTGTGAAACAAGTCAACTAATACTAAATATGGTTTGCACTTTTTCTCACGTTCCTCCTGGCGTCTATGAAATACCTTTAATGTATAAAATGGATAATCAGACCAGAATCTTTACAAGAATCTTTCAAAAGGCGTAGGTTACAGGCTACCCTCTAGTTTTTTCAACTTTTAAGATAGTACAAATTTCTACCTGATTAATTCACAGTCATGTCATGATTTTATTTTGAAAATTAATTTATAATTACATAAATCTTTCATTTAACACTTTCCATATTGACGAATCAACAATGTTGTTTAGTCACAAAAAAATACTGCACGACAATTCAAAGCTCAAGGCTGTTTAACTCTTCTTTATAAATTGCAGTAGGATCAACAGGCCAGACAAACATTCGTTTTTACTTTTGAAATCATACCATAACCAAGCACGTTGATTGGGAGATATCTCCCTTATCAAACTTGAATGTCCTAAAGAGAATCAACCAAGGGCTAAGAGAAAGAACAAAAAACCTAAAAGTGTTTCCTACTTATAATGCAAGAATACAGCAAAGTTATAAACAAACCTTTGCCAAATTAAGAATTTAGTACTTGCTATAATAAATCAGAATTTAACCTAACAGGAAAAATTCTTATATTAGAGAATGATCTTTCAGTTGCTGTTCTTGGTGACATTTCCCAAAAAATCCTCAAAAACGTGAAGTCAAAAATTGGGATTTGTTTTGTTGATTTTTTTTTATCTTCAAGCTTCCATGATACAAATTACAGATCTACTTTTCCAACACCGCCATGCAGAAGATCGTCACAGAGATATCCCTTTGGGAGCCATCAACTCAGAACAATGCAGAGTAAAATTAAATGCAACATTTTTACTTATTTTACTGAAAGGTATACGCAAAATCAAGATCAGAGCTGAAGATCTTATTATTGATACCGTGACAGGATCCTGGGATGGTTTTGCAGTTTAATGTTTTAATAAATTGGTTGTATTGGACTAAATATATCTAAGACAACAAATTGGTAGCAGATATCATCTCGACCTTGTGGCTGGTCACCAAGGAGATCCATTGATACAGTCTCCAATGGTTGCGAGACAACAATATTTTGCATCAGGTCTTGTTGACTTTTATTAGAATCCCTTTTATGTGCTTTCCTAGATTTGGTCTATACTTAAGAGGATTATCACTGATGAACATCTCTTTAAACCAAAATGCCCATAGAGTTCGTGGAAAGTCTTAATGACCTCATGTTTCATATGTTCTGGAATATGCATGTTATCCACGATTCTTCCTCTACACAATAAACCTTTGTATATCTCAAAATATTGCACTGAATGGGCCTTCTTCTTTCTCCTTTCGTATTTAATTTATACCTACTGTACTTTAGATTAACCTCTTTTAAATTTTACACAAAGCTCCTAGGGCCTCATGTTGGGCACCACTTTAATTTGTGTCTACTTCTGATTTGTTTATTATCAGTGTTAGGTGCTTCTCTTTTTGGTGCTCCGCCCTTAGATTTGTTAGCAGGTGCTTCAGCTTCTTGCTAGTTTCATCTAGCACATTGACCAAGACTACCATAGTTGGATTACCCGATTTATCCTTATCTCTTCCGCGATAGGAAATCCACTACGACTTTATCCTTCCCTTTACAATATTCCATACCAAAGTGCTACTTCTGCAGAAATAATACCCACATATATCATCATGCGTAAATTCATAAATTTGCAGATAGTCGGATAATCTAAAATGTAATTCCTAAATTTCTTGCACGTGAATACTCTGGCCAGAAACTCTAACTCGGTAGTCGTGTATCTATCTTTTTTCAGCTTTATTTAAAACGCTACTAGCAAATGGAAAATTCAATACTTTACCATTACTTCCCTTTTGACATAGTAAATGAGCACTGATTGCTTTGTTTCACTTATGTATAGATGTAACGGTTTAGAAAAATCTGGAAAATCTAGCACCAAATCTAAACAAAATTTTTCTCAGTGTTTTTTCAGACGCTGCTTGTTACTGTGGTTTCTTTCTTACTTCTAAGAACTTTCTTTCATTAGTAACTGACTCGGGGATGGTACAGACTCAGCATGTTTTTCTACAAATCTTCAGTAGAAATTGCAGAGCCTTATAAAATACTGTAATTCCCTTTTATTCTTTGGTGGGTCACAATCTCTAATTCCCTGTATTTTATCTGGATCTAATTTTACTCCACCAGTGCTAATAATACGACTTGATTTTAACAAAATCTAGATTTACCAAAGTTAATCATCATTCTGGCCTCGTTTATTTTAGTTAAAGCTTTATCCATCTATTCGAACGTCTAATCCGAAAGGCAGTACTCGAAACTGGTAGCTCCTTCATTTTACTAAAAATATAGGGTCGAGACTAGAAACTTAAAGGCCCTTCACAAGTAATGTCTGTCGACCTTAGAACTTGGGACTTAGGAACTTTACCCCACTGCATTTCTGCAGTAATTCTTCTAGGATGGGTGATGATTCGCCATCCGGAATTAATATTTTGATCAATCGCCTAGCATCTAAACAAATCCGTGCTGACACATCCTGCTTAGTCACTACTACTATAGAATTCAAAAAAAGCGAATCAAATCTTTCGGTAACGTTAACTTCCAACATTCTTCTAATTTCGGCATTGTCTGCTGATCGTTTTGCAAACGCAATCGGATGCAGTTTTTTCACATATAGTGTGTGGATTCGTAACTCGTAATAAGTGTTTGAATTTAGTTATCTCTCGACAATCGGAAAATACGCGTGCATGTTTTTCCCATAGATCTAACACTTGCGATGGCGTCTCGTCTTCTTTGGCGACTTCACCCCTCTTCGTGGAAATATTTTGGTGGACTTCTAAAACATCATCCATTCACAACTAAATTAGGACAAGCTTGCACTAATTGATCTGTGTTTCCTACACGTTTCATTTTTTGCTAGAAATCGAGCAGATAACTTTTGATTCGTATGATTCCCTGCCTCTATAAGTTTTATTATTCCTATTTGGTATATCTCGCCTGTTTTTTTTGTCATCCAGTCCATTCCCAATATAACAGGAGCTGTTATACCTTCATTAACTACAAATGTAATTATACGTTTCAATACGATTCAATCACACCTGTAGTTTGGCTTTGACTTTCTTCCTCGTAATGTCCTGAATCATTATCGGCAGTGTCGGTTCATCAATTTTATTTGCTTTTATGTATATTATCAGTACTTCTTGAAAAATTATACTGACCGTGCATGCAGTAGCAGTAAATATTTTCTGACACAGCCCCCGAGTGTTTCTATTACGTTAGGAGCAACTGGAACCTCCTCAGATACATCCCCTTCTACCTTTTATCTAACAGTTTTAAAATTCTGAAGATTTAGCCTGAGTGTAAACTCGCGTAAACTCTCTTAAAATAATTTTGTATAAATTTTATGCATTAAATTTTCTTGGATAACGTTTGCACGCTCAGGATAGTCGAATGGCGTCGCTTCGCACTATTCTATCAGTTATCACTTTCGATAAGTGACTGCGGGTTTTAGCTCGATGGTTTTGCACTATTTTATTACTTTTTAAATAACAGTTGCAGTGAAAAGCTGTATCCGCTTACCCTCCCTTGTTTTCTCACTAAGCTTCTCACTTCTGGGTGCTCAGGGGTCTTGGTAGTTCACTTTAGCCTTTTTTTTTACTTCTCTTTGATCCTCGTCTCTCCAACCTGCACCCTCTTGGTTGCAGATTTCATGGACTGATTTTATCTTTCTGGCTCTGCTTCAGTCATAGCCCACAAAGATATACACGTTGATATTCGTTACAAACACTGATTGGGGAAACAACTCTTTTACTCTAAAGAATGAAACTGGTATTTGGTATAGTAAAGTATAACTGAAACAAAAGGGCCGAGTGCAATGTTATAACAGCGAACACAAAACAAGAGCTGAAACCAGCCTACCTTATTCAACTCAACAATACATATGTCGGATAATCAGGTTTCTTACTGAGATGTTTAGGGTATCACTTAAACTTAACAGAGTCATAAAAACGAGAATCGTTTGTCCGCACTATAGAATTCAGTTAATTTAGTGAACTCTATTTAGAATATGGCTAAATGTAATAAATCAAATCAGCGAACAAGCTGCATAGTAATTGTACAGGATAATTTAAGTACTGGGATAATCAGACAAACTATTAAATAATTTTGAAAGACATTAAGGAGAGATTCTAACTTGCTAGCTATTTAAATACGTCTATTACTTCACTTCTTGTTTAAATCCATTATCTTAAACAGAAAAGCACATTTAAATTGACCTTATATGTTCATTAATCCCGTCTGCCATAAATAATCTTTTGATTTAATACCATTATTAATAACATTTTAATACAATGTGTTAAACGATAGTACTTCATACATGTTGCAGATATAGAGATTTTAAAAGGCCGTAAACTCAAGTTTCATTTTTACTTTCAGTTTATTTGTAATTTATGTTAGAACGTATCAAACCCTGTTTTACCAAGAATGTTTGAAAATGTTATCCCGGTAATCGTGTCACCGTTCTCTCTTACCGGTTATCTATTATTACGTGTGTTACTATAAAATAATATACTTAATATCTTTTATATGCCAATAATCTTTTGTTGCAAAATACAATTTCGAGCAATAATTCGTTCCGAAAATAAAATTTTATTTATTTTGCAGTATTTATATCTATTCTCATGTTGTTTTTTATTTTTGAATATTGTCCTTTGCTAAAAATAAATTAAGATAAATACAATACACGTTTGTTGTTTTTACAATTAGCTACGGTGTTTTTCTCGATGCCGTCTGGCTTTACACCTTATATAACAATATCTTATCAATTTGTTGTTTGACTATTAAAATTTCAATTAATCAGATTTAATTATTTGACAATAATCGTGTTGATTCTTCAATTATTATGGTTGTAATTCATGAGAGATAAGTTCTTTTTTTAATGCGATGAACAATGAATTTTAAGACGACCCTGCATATTAAAATTTAATATCAACATCCTCAGCAACTAAAATCATGTAATCATTCATCAACCTTTTCATCAATACAACGCATGTATTTTTAATAAAATAAAACTTCAATTTTCTCAAGTTCCTGTGTAATTTAAAACCAGTAAATTGCAAACACAAAAATTCATCCTACGAGCAGAATTTTAAAGCACCCATCGGAAATTCAAAAGAGGAATAAGCTTTACAGTCAGGAGCTGTCACTGCCATTGTTTGGGCTGTCATGTAGTCAACGAATGCAAGCAAGCCTTCAAAGATTCAGTTAATGCAACTTCAAGATAAGTATTTCCGCGTCAAATTAAGAAGAGATTTGAAAAACTTAAAGATCAAATTGAAGAGCTTAATGATAATGTGGATAAGCAAACACAAGAGCGTTTAGATTCTGATAATGCTTATTACATTGTATTAAATGAGGTAAATAGTATTTTAGACTGAATTTATGACTGTTATCAGCCACAATTGTTCTTAAGTATACAATGCTAATGCATCAGTTACTCGTCACAACAGTAGCATCAGTGAGCGAAAATTTCATAATTTGCATTTATCACTACATGGTGAGCGCATTTTTTAAAAAAACTAATTCTTACGTGTTTGTCTCAACAGTACTTGGTAACCGTTTTGCCATAGATGCAAGCATCCATGAAATAATAATTCTCAGTCATGTTTTGATACGCAAAAGTGCCGTGATAAATTGCAGATACCCCACTAATGATTATAATCTCAATGTAAATATGTAAACTAATTAAAAGGTTGTCCCACATAAGAAGACTTTGTGATCTTACAATAAAGTCTAAAATTAACAATTGTTATCATAGATATTTCATGTTTAGTTGTCCTTGAGGTTAGTGAAAACATTCCCAGCTTCAGAATCAACATGAATCATCTCGATATATCTGCTAATGTACACTTAAAAGATTCAAAGTTTTATCAAACTGATCAAATTGATATTTTGATAGATGCTAGTCATTATTAAAACTTCTGTGTCAGGGTAAAACTGACTTTGGGCCAACAATGCCCACATTACAAAAAATTTGATTATTTAGAGTACTACAGACAATGCTTTTCGTTTTAGGAAAAGTACGGCTCCTGACAATGATGAACAATTTATTATTTTCATTGCCTTTCAAACAGTCACTTGATACTTTGGATGACACAATGGATATGACTACAAAAGATGTTTTGTGTTAGAAAAGAAACTTTCAAGATCAGATAAGTTAAAACAAATGTACCAAGATTTCATGTTAGAGTACAAAACTCTTGGACATATGTCTCAAATTGATGTTTTACAGCTTTACGGTTCTTGTTATTATGTGCCTCATCATGGTGTATATCGCGATAGTAGCAAAATCAATATGTCATACAATTTCTAATACCCTAAAGAAAGGTGTTTTGAAACTGCCTAAAAGGTTATCAAATTAACCGCAATTTTTAAAGATTTTTCCATGTCTTCATTTAACAAAGAAAATATTAATTTATGATTCCATAGCATAGTGGTTCTCAAACTCTTTCTGTATACGTCATCCTTTTCTAATCTGGATATGCCTACGCACCCCTTAATTAATTATTAGTTGAACAGTGCTGCACGTAAGCAGTGGGTAGCGTGTGACTAGTATGAGTTTCACGTTAAAAATATCTATCAGGGATTGGAAAGTCTAAAGTTTTCTAGTTTTTCTTTGCATGGTTTTTCAGATACAACTGAAAAAGCATATGGTGCTTGTATATACACAGTTTTATACACCGAGGAAAAGATTATTGAAGACGGTAACAATACCAAAATTGGAACTTGCTCTATTATTAGCTCGTCTTCTAAACATTTTTAGAAATTCATTAAATATGTAATGTACAGGCAACATTCTATGCACAGATTCAACAATTGTTTTCGGATGATTAAAAACTGATTCACTACTTAATTACTAAAAGTATTTTTAGGGAATCAAATTCGCCTGTGTGAGATACTAGATGGATTGAGTAGGTTAGTGAATCACGCAGACGCTTCTAAGTCCGGATAAAGAAGGAAGGTTGGAACTATGGACCACAATGCTAAAAAGCCTAATCAAAAACCTCGGAATCAGTTAATTAATCGAAGACGAACTACGAAAATCTACAAAACGAAAAGAACTAATAGTGGAAATGGATAAATATGGTACAGACATTGCATGCCTTTCGGAAACCAAAAAAAAAGGGCAAGCTTATAAAAACATTGATGATTATATGCACATATGGTCCGGAGGAGAGAAATCATACAGAGCAAAAACCGGAGTAGCCATATTAATAAAGAAAAAACTCAACCGTAGAATAACAAATATAGAATATATAAGTGAGAGAATACTAAAAGTGGAAATTAAAATACACGGGAAAAATATAGTCATACTAGCCATTTATGCACCAACGGATGACACAGAAATAATACAAAAAAGATTATTTCTATAGTACGCTTAATGAAACAATAGATGATATTGGAAAACAAAAAGAAATTATTATCGCAGGTGATCTTAACGCTAAGGTGGGGGTAAGACGAAAAGATGACGTGGTTAGGCAATTTGGAGATCCGGCAGTTAATGACAATAGAGTTATGCCAACAATACCAGATGAAAGTTTGGAAGTCTATAATAGACCTCTTCATAACAAAACAAAATACCACGATCAATATAAATGATGTAAAAGTAAAACGAGGTGCTAACTGCTGTGCGGATCATTATCTAGTCAAAGCAGAATATAGACTATCATACATAAATAAGAACTATGGCGAACAAATACACATACAACCTCAGTTAAATAAAGAACCACAATACATTATCCATTTGTTACAGTAAGAGAGTATTTGATATCTCTACCAAAGACGTTTAGAGGAAGAACTATGTAAAATAAACCAAACAGATGTCATAGAAAATAAACATAAAAAAATCATAGAATCACTACATCAAGTAGCTTTAAAAACTGGATAAATGGATAAATGAGAAAGCTGAAAAAAAAAAATAAGCGTATATGAATTGGCTGTCACAAAAGACGCAAAAAGCTCACCAAGAATACAAAGTTCCAATAAAGGAATTAACAAAAAACCCGATTAGAAAAGAACAAGCTATGGGAAAAACGATATCTGGAAATAGAAAGCTATTTGGGAGGTACCCAATAATAATCGGAAGTGTGGAGACACCTTAAGTCAATAAACACCAAAAGGTAAGAGGCACACAGCTCAAATATGATAAAAATGGAAGAGTGGACAAAACACTATAAATCACTATTAATAGAGAATAGACAGGAATATAAAAGAATTGAAATCAGAATCGAGAACAACAATCAAAATGAGATAAATATAGCATCAGATGAAATCAAGCAAACACTTAAAGAAAAGAAAAATGGACGATCCCCAGGCCCGGTGGGAGTAATGGTAGAACTCTTAAAATATAGAGGAGAAAGTTTAATAAAACACTTAAAGCATTTAATGAAGTTTGCTTTCAACAAAATAAAATATCAAAACAATAGAAAATATCATATATTACATCATTATATAAGAAGGGGAAAAGAAACGATCCGCAAACTACAGGGGCCTTAGTATTAACTGCACTATGAGCAGAATGTTTGGAAAAATACTAAAAAAAGAATTCAGATAGAAACAGAGTACCAAATTAGCGAGGAACAAAATGGATTCGTACAGGGTAGGTAGTGTACAGATAACCTTTTCACACTACAACAAATAATTGAAAAAAGAATTTCTAGAGATCTAGAAACGCATTTGGCATTTATAGACCCACAGAAAGCCTAGGATAGTATCCCTCGACACTAATTATTTGAGATACTACCTGCATATAATATTACTCCATCCGTAATAAATATGGTTAAGGAAATATAGAATGAGAATGAAGCATTTGTAAAAATAGAAAGAACACTATCTGAACCGATACATACATCAAAAGATCTGAGGCAAGGCATACTTGTCAATCTGTACCTGGATTCCGTTTTGAAGGACTGGGAAAGAGGGAAGTATGAGTATACCAATAGGGAATTACCATCTATACACAATGAACTTTGCCGACGACAAAGTTATCATAGCTTAAGATGCGATGACCTAGAGTTTATGGTATGGAGACCAAAAATGAGAAATGAAATTAAATATTCAAAAAACTGAATATTTGGCTATTAACAGCGTCACACAATTTTAAATTTTAATAGATGACAATAGAGAAATCAAATAAGTAGACCGTTTCAAATACCTGGGAACAATTATAAATAAGGACGGAACCTACGCAGAAGAGGTCAAACAAAAAGTGGGAAGTAGTAGAAAAGTTATAGGGAGACTCAATTCAGTGTGCTAGGATAAGCATATTTTAGAAGATACCAAAATACGAATAGGCAAAAGTTATGTGGAATCAGTATTGTTGTACGAACAGTCAACGAAGAAATTAAGTGGAAGATAGAAGTAATAGAGGTGAACTATCAAAGATAAGAGAGAAAAACAAATGAATACATTAGAAACAAAATGAAAGCAAGAGACAGTGTACTTGACAGAATTACAAATCGAAGCTTAAAATGGTTCGGACATGTACTACGAATGGAGGAACGTAGATTACCAAAAAGAATGTTTCAATGGACCCACCAAGCCGAAGCATAAGAGGATGACCCTGAAGGTTGTGGAATGAGAGTATGAGATAACGACATCTCAAAGAACAAGATGCTGCAGATCGGGAAAGATGGAGATTAGGCTACAGCTGCAATAATCCTGTGTTATACTTTTAGGCAATCACATTTCCAAAATAAGATACTTAGCAAACGACTGTCTATGGTGTCATATTCCAACATATTGCAATCCTGCTGATTTAATTTTACTTGAGATCATTACATATATTTTATTTTAATCAAGACTTTGATGGTACAGTCCCGAATGGCTAAAGAAGTCAGTCGAAGACTGGCTAAAAGTCTACAATGTTTTGTTTAAACGTACATATCAAAAACAGATTTAAGTTAGATCAAGTCACTAAAGATATGAACTCTGCCTTCCTCATAATCAAAGTAATTTTTAATATGATTTTTTTTAACAATTTGTTCTCATTTTGAGTTAGCGATCACACATTTTAGATTTAATTTGTTTTGAAACATTTTCTTCATTGTAAAGATTCAGACTGCGTACGTATTTTGATCTTTGAATAATTATTGCAAAAAACAATACAAGAACGACCAATTAGTATTTCACTTACAGTTTGAAAATTGAACAAATCATTATTTTCAGCAAGATTGTCTCAAAAATACTCATTTGCCTTTTTCTACATACAATTTATTTTTTGATTCCAAACATTCCATACTTTTAAGTTATCAGTATTATTTTATAACGCAAACAAGACTTACAATTACTGCTTTGCATTATAAGATAAAGATTTTGGCCAATAGGTGGTACAGATTTAGCAGATTCAATTACCATTAACGCCTGAATCTTTGCTAGTACGTGATCGTAAAACTAGAAAGTACAAAAGCGTACATGTGTATCTTAGCTTCCTTTTCCACGAAAGTCCTTCACGTAAAAACTTATTTCTGATTTATCTACTAAGAATTTTATTATGGTTTCAAGCAGATTTATTTCCAGACAGGGTAAACCTTGAAGCATTTATTCAGATAATGCAACCAAGTTTATCAGTAAAAACGCTGAACTGAATAAATCAGCAAATTTCTTAATTAAATATGAACCAAACATTGCGTTAGCTTTGACCAATATAAGCATCAAATGGGAATTTATTCCGCCTCACTGTCCTCGAATGGAAGATCTCTCTGAAGCTAATGTGAAAGCAATCAAGCATCATCTAGACAGGATTGTTGAAAGCATACAAAGAACTCTATTTATTGTTGTTGCAAATTCAAAATCGTTTTGTCCACTTTTGTCAGACCCAAACAATTTGAATGCTTTAACTTCTGCAATTTTTAAATTATCAGCACTGTAGAGACAGAGAAAATAATTGCCTAGTGGCTCAAGAAGCAAGGGGTGCTATAAGAGTACTAAGAATACATTTCTCGTACTAACAAAAACGCTCAAACAGCAGTGGCAACTGTGAGATGTTTGGTGGTGATGGTGTACAGCTTTTTGCATAAACAATGTCACAGTACATTCTCGTAATGAATAAATTAATCAAATTCACGAAATCTAATTTAGCATTAAGTACATAAAATTTGTTTCCTAAGAGCCGATAAGATGACTTTGGATAATTAACATGAAATTAGATTTCGTATATTTAGTTAACTGCTTCATTAAAGAAACGATTTGCGACATTATTTATGCAAAATGCTGTACACGGGAATTGGAGTTTTTTCTGTGTAGAACGCGATGCAGTTTTTTGCTTTTCTTATTTGCTTGTTTGCTCTTCTTGCTTTGTTATATGGACCAGGCAACACTTAATTATTTTCTACTTCGGAAATAAAATTTAGACGCTGGAAAGACATCAGCAACAGAATAAAATCGCACGAGCATTCGCTTTCCCATAGAAAATTGTTATTGACTTAAAAACTATTCAAATTAATATAAACAAAAGTTACATGGTTACTGAAGGAATCCAAAAAATAATTATTACCGAAACGGGGAAATGGAAACATTTTAAAATGAAATTTTGTTTTGTATAGTAAAGAACAATGAAGCCTTGCGAGAATCCATTGAAAAAATTGAGCATCCAAATACCAGAAAACTTTTAGAAACAATAGAGCTGATTAGCATTTATGATCCAGTCATTAATCATCACATGAAATCCGCAAAGTTAGAGTGAACTGATATTTCACAGCCATCTTAGATGCAACTCCTGACGTACAGACGTACATCCTGGAAAAAAAGTTGACAGTATTGGGTCTTGATATCCAGAATATCGAAGGCTAGAATTACGATTGTGACCTCAATTTGACTGGAAAATATCAGGGTGTTTGGGTTAGAATATTAGTAGAGAATCCCACAGCAATTAATCCCCATGTTCAGTCAATAATTTAAATTTAGTTGCGTTGCAACAATTTAGAACCTTTTTAACCTTTGTGCAATTACAACCACGTAAACTTAAATATATACTTAAAAGAATAACATTAAAAGATTTAATGACAAAAGCTAGTCATTCAAAGCATTAACCCTAATACCAGTTATCACTCAATTTAAAAGCCTTGTAGAACTTTTTATTTATTGAGAGGATACTATTAGTGGGGCAAACAATTTTCAGAGAAACTTCAGGAAACACAAATTCGTAATTCTTTTAGTTTTTGTTCTTCTGTTTGAAACAAATTTAATAAAGTAAATCTTTTACTACAAAAGATTATTCGAAGAAATCAGGAGTTGCGCAAACAATTGTTTTGAGAAAGCTGAGGGAGCTGCTACAGATATACATATCTCTCACTTGAGCGTATGTTATTTAAACTCTTTGCACTCATTGTTGTTTCTAAAGCGGGAATCTAGGTGATAACTAGGTATGTCAGAATTGTGATGTCCCTATAAGATACGAAAAAGTGCACAAAGGACTAATCAAAAGAATACCTGGGGCGCTTGGTGCTTACTCGAATGTGACTCCAAATGTAAAGCAAAGGGAGATAGATAACATTCTAAGATATCGAGTCCATAACTTCCCAATTATGTAACTGATTCCAAAGGTTAAATGACCTCTCAAATGATTTTAAATTTTTAAATAATGCGTCTCTTTTGAATACGAGCCTTGAGATACAGAAAAACTTATTATTGTCCAAGTCGAAGGGGCTTAGATCCTATAGAGTTTTTGTAAGAAGATAGAAGTTTTAGTTTGCAGCCCACGAGCTTAATGCTTTCTTACTAAATATTTGCAGAAATCTTCGCAAGTTCTTTTTGAATTTAATAATTTTTTTAGGTTTTTTGAATATGAAGCAAGACAATTTTATTTAGGTTTCTTCAAAGCTTTCTAGAACTTGAATTATTTCTTGGGTAATGTTTATTCTGAGAGGAACAAGACAAGTCAAAAATACCGTCTATTTTCGGTTGGTTTTATTTTAAAACTTCCAGTTTTCAAAATACTAACTTCAATGCAGTGCTTAACATATTTTTGATAACAGAAGAAATATTTTATTTCTTTCTTCGTAACAAGATTTTACTAACTTAATAAATTGTAGACGGCACTAACTTGAGGTCCGATCCTGTCAACAGCATAACAAATCATTTTGTCATTAATGTGACTTTAATCATAACCGTTCTATCTTTATTAGCTATATGTATTGCTCATCAGTGTATAATGCACACCTGTAAAATATTTTGTTTACACATAAAATGTATGTTTGTGTAATCGTGAATTTATAAGAACTTGAATCCCACAAGCACTACTCGAAAGTAGTGCAAACATATGCGATTCACGCATAACTTTCAACTATATCATCATTAACATTAAATTAATTCAGTGTGTGAGTAAATTCGGCAATAAAATTAGGTAAAGTGGAATTTTAAATTCGAGCGCATAATAAGTTATTGACATATTTTGTAAATTAGAATAACAAATATTCCGCTGCAAGGAATGCATAACAAAACACATGTAATAACATAATGACTTAATAATGTTATATCACTGTATGAATTAATTTTATAACATAATAAAATCGAAAAAACTATTGAAATTTTAAATATAAAAGTTGTTTGAGTATCCTACGTAATTCATCTCTTCCACATGCAATACCCATATTATTGTTTGCATTTTACATACCTGAAATGATTAAACTATTAAAACTGCAGACGATCCTTCTTCCTATATAAAAGTGACGTTTTATATTACAAAGAAAAAAATGTTCACTCAGGTACTGTGGAAAAGTTCAAGATCAAATTCCACGCAACGTTGAATATAATAATGGTCCAAACAGAGTGAAAAAGTAAGTCAAATTACACTTCAGCACGTTCAGAGAAAAATCACGAAAAAAACAATCTTTTCTATTTGTAATAGCATTCTCTTTCGCAATAACGAAATACGTAAACATTTACAACAACAACATTTCACTATTATGTTAAAATTCTAAAATAGGTTAATTACATAAAAATAATTAATCGAAAATGCTTTAATATTGATGAAGAGAGATACAGTTAGATATGGAAGATTTACAAATTATTTCCTTCTAACCTTGCATACCATAAATGTTTGTTTCGTATAAAAAGATGCCCTATTTAGTTATAAATTAGAATATTTTAAAAATTCGGAAATGCCGAGGTCATTTCTCGGTGTATCTAAGATTAGACTGAAATTTAATATAACGGTATACATAAGGTAGAAGTCAATTAATGTCACTAGGAAAAGTTTGCTATTATAAAGCTGTTTATGAGCTTAAAAGGTTTTATTCAGAAGAGAAAACATGAGAAAGTTAAAATTCAGCTGTTGTATTTAAACCAGGGATTTATACTATAAGACAACTCGAGAGAAACACCAGGAGATAGATGCAAAAGCTGAGATCAAACTTAATTTAAAATTTTATTAAAGTTTTTTCTGTTACAGGATAATGGGAAAAGTATCAAGGAGGATCGATTAGGTAAGTTTACTTTTCGTCTCGTTTTAGATTTTACTACTACTGTAGTCGTTTAAAAGCATATTTGTACGTTACTGTAATATGCAAAACACTAGAAGATTGATTCCGTGTTGAAAATACATCATGCAAGAGTGTAAGTCTTATATTATCCCTACTTAATGTATCTCATGTTCGTTAGGCAGTTGTGAAGTGACATTAACATTTCTTAAAAAGACAGCTTTTGCTTCAATTTGTTGCTTGCAACGTAACTTTCTAATTTTTTACTTTTAAGCAACAGCTACAACGTTGCTCAAAAATTAACACAAATTAGATCTTTTATATGTAAAAGAAAAAATCAGCAACAAGAATTCATTGAAGCAACACGTATCCAAAACAACAATAAAGAATCTCCATTGAATATGTATACAACGGTAGCAGAACAAACCAAATTTTGTAAAAGCTAAAGGTTACATGATAGGGGTTGCAAACAGTTGTCGTCTGATTAACTGGGCAAATGTCAAGGTTTCTTGAGATCACCTAAATTTGGATATATTATGGTTGGTAACTCGTCAAGTAATGGTTGCATCTAGGACTAGTGTAATGCTGATTTGTTGTTATGTTTTGATAAAATTGGTATCATCTGGATTCATTTTCAAATAAAAAGGTCGCGACTCAGAAATAATTTATTATTGGAATGTACTGTGGTGAGGAGTAAAATTGATTTTGTACTAGCGAACGCAATTTTAAAAAATGCTTGAATCAGTTATCTTTATTTAAAACCTGGAAATGGGAAAAACAAAGTCTGGAAGTGGGGTTTCTTTGCATAAATGGGCATACGCTAGCATTATCTATCTATAATAGTCGAGGTCTAAGATATGCAGTTTCTTATATTTTATAGAAGCCTCACATTCAAATACTTCTAATAGCAGAGAAGACAAAAATTGATCATTTGTATCTGACGTTATTTTGTTTAATTTCTTGTATTTGATATAAGGTCATTAATTGAAACATCAATTAGTTTGCCGACATGTTTCAAGATATATATTCTTTCTTTCAAGTCTACGATTTAGATTATTACAGTGATAAAAGAAGATGACATTTTTATTATGAAATTACTACCTACCTTAACCCTAATAATTATTGACTCTAATTAGTGTTGTCAGAAAATTGTTATCTATGCTAGCATATTACTACATACTATGTCGTTGGTTATGACATAATAACGTATGTTGCTAAGATCTTGGTTCTAATTTATGCTATTATTGTTTGGTATGGTATAAACAGCTCCTTCTATATTTTCCTTTTTTTTCGTGTTAGTCTCATTATCAAGAATCTTCACTTCGTCTAGGTTGAAGTTATGATTGTTTTGTTCCTTGTGTTTCACCATTCTTTGTTGGTGTCTAAATAAGTATGATTATGTATGTTATAATTGCAAGAAATCTGGACATTTGGCTCGTTTGTGTAAAGAAAAAGTGGAAAATAAGACTGAAAAACAATAAATTTAATTATAAATCTAATTCTAAAACGATGGCATTTGGTATGTTTGACAAAAACGTAAACAAGGAGTCAGAACTGAACGGTTTTATTGTGGATGGTGGTGCTTCTTTTCACATGACTTATAGAAAAGATTTTCTACATTATTTTCAAGAGTTAAATGATTCTGTAACTCTAGGAGATAACAGTGTGTTGAAAGTAACAGGGAAAGGCAGAGTTGAAGTACGTAATTTGATTAAAAATCAGTGGACATACGCAGTGATTAATGAAGTATTCTGTATTCCTGAACTAAAACGAAACTTGCTATCTGAAAGTGTATTCACCGGTAAAGGTATGAAGATAGTGAAAAGTCAAAAAAGTGCAAGAATAGTTTATAATGACGAGTTAGTAGGCGTGGCACTAAAAAGTGAAAACAACATTTATCATCTACAAATGGAACCTTTGGTGAATCAAATAAAGAAAACTGAAAATATTTCAATTTGACACAAAAGACTTGGTTATATTAACAATGAGTTTTTAAAGAGAGTACCTGATGTAGTGGATGATATAAAAATGTCACACTGGATGTGTAGTAGGTAAACAGCAAAAAAGTTCTTCCAAATCATGTGAAAAAAGGGAAACTAAAGCTGGTGGCTTAATCCATTGTGATGTTGGAGGGCCTCTCCCACAACCATCGGTGAGTAGATTTTATTATTTTCTATTGATGAAAGACGATTACTCACACTTCAGATTGGTAAGATTTTTAAGACACAAATCTGATGTAATTGATGAATTAAATGATTTTATTCAGTTGTGTGAATACCAAGGTAATAATAAAAAGGTGTATACACTGATAAGTAATTGTGAATTGGAATTTTGCAATAAAGAAGTGAATGAATTGCTTAAAAATAAAGGGATAGACCACAACACTAATGCTCCTTACACTCAAGAACAAAATGCTAGGGTAGAAAGAGAGATGAGGGCGGTAATGGAAAGTGCTAGGACAATGTTATTTGACAGAAAATTACCTAGTTACCTGTGGACCGAGGCAGTAAATACTGCGCTGTATTTACTTAATAGAACCCCTAATATATAGTAAGGTCGACACTACTCCATATGAGCTGTGGACAGGGCGCAAACCCTCATTACGGCATACAAAGATTTTTGGCAGTCCAGCATTTGCCTTGATACCTTCACAATTGAGAAATAAATTAGCAGAAAAGAGTAAGAAATTAATATTTGTTGGATATCAAAGGACACAAAAACTATCGCCTTTTTGATCCTCAAACTAGAAAAATTACTGTGTCAAGATCAGAGCTGGGTAAGTACATCACAAATGTACTTGAAAAACCATAAATAAATCCTTTTTTTGTACTTGTACTTGCACTTAAGTACATCTGATGCAGTATATTCAAGTACAAGTACAAGTACAAGTACAGGTACTTTTCCAAGTACAAATACTTTTCCAAATATAAGTACTTTTCTAAATACAGGTACTTTCTCAATCTATATAAGTACTACTTTTTGCATAAAATGTAAATTTTTCTATTACACTCTTCTCAGATATATCACAAGTCGCATTTATTCTATTCTTTTATTCTGTGTTTGATACAGCTTTTGGTGTTTGTGCAATCTGATGATGCTACTACTAGAGATTGTCGATGTTTTATCCTTAGGTTTAGGAAAATTCCTTATGTAAGTAGATGCTGATGAGCCTAGTTCCGTTTCTTTTGTTTTTTAAATTAAATTTTACATTGGAAAAAGTTTTTTATATTTAATTTTTCAATATGAAAATAAAACCAAAGTTAATATAAACTAACTAAAAATTTATACTGTGGCTAGGATAAAGACATTCGTCATATGTTTTTTATTATAATTTTTATACTGCTTACGTAACAAAGAGAAAATAAATTTAAAAAAGTACGTGGAAAAGCACTTATAAGTTAGGAAATAAATACATTATATTTGTTTTTAAGTACTTTTGTATTTAAATACTTTTCTTTGTTAAAGTACTTAGTACTTGTACTTACGTACTTACATAAAACTGTACTTTGTACTTTGTACTTAAGTACATTTGTGATGTACTTACCCAGCTCTGATCAAGATACGTAATATTCAATGAAGACGAAGAAGATTATTCTACACCGGTTTTCACAAGAGAAGAAACCGAATGTGTTAAACAGGAGACACCTAATGTAGAACCTACAGAAAAGGAAGGTAACGAAGCTGAAATTGTGCAGCCAGTAGAAAAACAGGTTTTAGAAGAAAATGTTTTGAATGAAGAAGAGGAAGATGATAATAATTATGAAGTGGTTAGAAAAAGAAGAGTCAGTAAAATGCCAGCTAAATATAAATAGTATGTACTAGATCTAACTATGGTTTTAAATGATCTATCGTCAAATAAAAGCCCCAGGTCATTTAAGGAAGCTGTGCAATCTGGATGGAAAGATTCAATTGAGGCGGAGCTGAAGGCACATGAAGAAAATGAGACGTGGGAAATAGTAGACAGGCCTGATGGTTTCGAGGTGATAGACAGCAAATGAGTCTTTACCCAAAAAGAAAACAACGGAAATATGATCAAAATATCTCGTCTAGTTGCTAGAGGTTTCATGCAAGAAAATACTAAAGACAATTTGGCTCCTGTTACAAGGATGATCACAGTTAGAACCCTGTTTGCTATAGCACTGAAGAAGAAAATGAAGGTACAGTACCTTGATGTAAAATCTGCTATCCTTAACTCTCAGCTGGAGAAGGTAATGTACATGGAAGTTCCAAAAGGTGTTACTGTGAGTGAAAATGAAAATAGTGAAATCGGTGAAAATATTAAAGATAAAGTCTGTAAAGTTAAGAGATTATTGTATGGTCTGAAAGAGAGTCCTAAATGTTGGAATTTAGAATTTAGTGAATATATAAGTCAGGTTGGATTTGTAAGTTCAAAGGTTGATCCTTGTTTATATTTTAAAGGCACAATTTTAAAACTGTTTTGGTAACATTCATTTTAAACATTTAAAAATTTTTTGAGGTATTTAAAGGGAACAACTGAGTTCTGTTTAGTGTATGAGAGACAAATGTATAGATCTAATGAAATAATGACAGCCTATGTTGACTCAGACCATGCTAATAATATAAATGATCGAAAATGTGTAACTGGATTTATGGTTAAGTTATTTGGTAATAATATTTTTTGGAAGTTAAAGAAACAAGCTGTGAAGCTGAATAGGTCGCCATGAGCCATGAGCTACCGTTGTTATGATACACACTGGCATTTGTCAGAAATTAGAACGCATCCATGTGACGCGTCGAGAAAGCTGTTATTGAAGTAGGTAGTTCTTGATTTTTATTACGAACGTGAAAAAAGTATTCGTGAGTAAAGTTACTTTTTTCACTCGGCGGATTTGCGCACTCGCCTACGGCTCGTGCGGCAAACTTTCCTTCTCGTGAAAAAAAGATACACTTTACTCACTTGTTGCATAAATAACTATTAATAACTAAGCTAAACATGCTTAAATACACCAGTAAGATTAAGTTGTCAACTAAGGCTTTAGTACTATTTTAAATGTCACTGTGCATAGCTATTAAGTCAGTAGCATTTTAAAATATAGTTAAAATAATGTTAGTAGCTACTAATAAACTTATGCATATGGCTGTTAAAGTTTTTAACCCAGTTTCTGGATGAATTTGAAATAAATGTAAAACCAGTTACTCTCTACGAAGACAATCAGTCGAGTATTAGTTTGACAAAAAATTGGAACACCAAAAAGTTTAAAGACATAGATGTAAAATATCATTACATAATAGAAGAAGTAGAAGTTGGTAATGTAAAAATTGTATACATAAAAAGTGAAGACCAGGTTGCTGACATATACACTAAGAGTTTGACGTCAGAAAAATTTAAAAAGTTTGTAAATAAATCTGATTTAACTGAAAATCTAGAGTTGTAGAGGAGTATTAGAATTTCAATTCTAGCGGTAAAACTTTTATAGTTGATGTTGGTTAACCTGATAATATGTGACGTCGTAGCTGTGTAATTAGAAAAATGGCGATTACGTTTGTTTTGTGTTACAAATAAAGTTAATTTTGCTATTTAACAGTGAGTTTATTTAATACAACAATAATCTTGGTTATGTTGATAGTTTCTTTTAGAGATCAACTGTTTCGTTTCCCTATACAGTTAGATACATGGACAGTGTTTGCATTGGTATTGATAGAGAACGTTACTCTTTTACTTTATTGAATAGTGTCGTTAAATGTTCTTCTTGTTGTTCTTATTTACCTATCTTGTGCTTAAACTGGTTACTAATTTTTCACTTAAACCTGCAACATATACTAAGCTATTATATTTGTTTCTTCTTTATTAGTTTGTATGCCACCATTTCTTCGATCATATTTTTTAGAAAGTTGTTTGGTAAGTTGTAAGGAACACTTAGTAGCTTTTTTGTAAGATTGGCTACTATTTATATTATGTTTTCCTTGTGAAATTGTGGATTGATTAAGGCAGTAATTATGTATAATAAGCGTTTGATGCTATTGATTTTATAGTACAGTTACATACAAAAATAATGAAACGATTTTATACTGATATCGTGAAGAATCTAGCAATCGCTTCAGCAAATTGATTTATATTACAGAAACATCATTTGTTTTACATTCTTTAGAGTACTTAGAAACTGAAAATTTATTAGTTCTCAAAAAAAGAGCAGTGTGAAATTTTAAGTATTTTACAAAGTTCAGTTATTGTGGTGCGCCCAAAATTTTTAAAAAATCGAGGTATTGTGATTTCTACAGCTAAACTTGCACGTTGTAAAAAAGATCAAGTATCAATGTTGAATAATGCTAGCTAGTAAACAGAATAGAAGCGGTAGAAAGTCATCACTCTCCAACACCCAAATTGAAATTTTCAAAAAAAATGATAAAACAAAAGAAAGTTCCTCCAACACAAATAAGTCTTGCGAATCATTTAAATACAAGGGTACGAGTTATACAACATACACTAAAGCATACAATTGGTGCTAAATTCATAAAAAAAACCACTCAGTCATTTGATTTTCCAAACCATTAGTCAAAAAAGGTATGAACGATTAAGGCAGCTGTATAATATTTAAGATATCGTAATGGAAAGATTATGTCACAATTGATGAGACATGGTTTTATTCGTGTAATGCAGATGGTCAGAGCCGTGTACAATACAAAGCCGTGGACAAACAGCTCAAGATGCCAATGTTTATGAAAAAGTGTCTCAATCAAAAGGTACTATGGTTTTCATATGAATTTTCTATAATAGACCAAGTGCATCGTTGTTTATTGAACCGGAGGCAAAGACCAATGTTGATTATTGTATTAACAAATGTTTAAACCCGCTAATCAAGAATATGAAGGAATATTTTCTTAATAAATCTTGGAAATTCCATCAAGACTCGGCTCCGGTACAGTGTTCTCGCAAAACCAGACAATTTTTGAACGCTCAAGGTACAGAGTTCATTCAACCAGATGTATGGACTCCAAATTCCCCTGACCTTGCCCCATGTCATTAATATTTTCTGGTGGGCTATCTAAAATCTCAGTTACAAAATAAAAAAGTAAATACTATTGCTTAACTGAAAAGAGCTGTAAAAGAAGAAGTCAGAACGATTCCCCTGAATATGATACGTCGTGCCCTCGGAGCCTGACCAAAAGGATGTTCACAGTTTACAAAACAGGGGTTTTCATTTAAAATAACTTTTGTTAAATTACATTTTTAAATAAATAAGTTACAGTTCTTCAAATTTGTCTCATTATTCTTTGTATGTACCTGTACGAATTGTAGTTGAAATATCTGTGTGAGACTTGGGAATGTGTTGGTTTCATCCACTAGTCTGCTGTTATTGTTCCATCTGTGTTTCTGGCGGTTTTCATGTCTAAGAATGTTAACTATCTGTCTTTGTCTTCCATTTCACATGTAAACTTCAGTCTACTAGGACATTTCTTAAATGCCTCTAATACTATGCTTATTTGATTAGTGGGAACGGTCATATAGTATATGTCATCCATATATTTATAGAAGAATGGTATTTCGAAAGAGATTTTATTTATTGTATTTTTTATTAAACCTGTCGTAACTATATCTGCTGATATACAAGAGATGGGAATACCCTAGGGAGTTCCAAAAGTGTATTTATAGAATTTATCACATTGGAAATAACCATTGTCACAACATAAATTGAGAAAAATCTGTGTTCGATAAGTTGCAGTGTTTTGAAATTTTAGACCGGTTTGCCAGTATTAATTCTTTTTCTGTGTCTATTGGTATGTTTGCAAATAATGATTTAGCATCCAAAGATACTAAAATATATCATGGCGATTGCTGTGTGATACTTTTGTAAATCTAGAAAGAATTTCTAATGTGTAGTATGTTGTCTTGTATATTTTTTTAGCAAATCTGCTTAGATATTTAGAAGTGTTGTGTAATGGTGAATTTACAAACGACACAATAGGTCTAAGCGCATTGGTTTTGAATGTTTTAACTAGAAAATATTTTTTAGGAGTTGTATCACTCTATCACTGTATCACAGTAATAAAGAAATTACAGTGATAATTTAAACTGCAGTCTTTAAAAAAGAATATACAGAGTGTAGAAGAAATGGCGGGAAAAA